>WWET01000445.1:27502-43104 GCA_011038615.1 Limnodynastes dumerilii | reverse complement strand
ACCCTCATTAAACTAGCTCCCCCCGCCCACCAACACTAACCTTAACGTAGGGACGCTGGAGGACATCCCCTCCAGCGTCCCTACGGCGCTGCTACACCGGGCAATATTTGCCCGGCGCATGTGCAGATCGGCTTTTCAGCCGATCTTACGCTTAGGCCCGCCGTCCAAGGGATGGCGGGCGTAGGTCTGGATCAGGCCCATTAGCTCTACTTTGTTTTAGTACTTACAGATGCTAAGTCTATTCTACAGTTCTTATAATAGAATCTGTTAAGTCAGTGTTCCCCAACCTCAGTCCTCAGGAACCACTAACAGTGCATGTTTTCCAGCTGTCACTGCTGGAGCACAGGTGTGTTCATTACTAACTGTCACATTTTAAAAGCTCCACAGGTGCTTCTCATTATATCACTTGTGACTCTTTAAGGAAACCTAGAAAATATGGACTGTTAGTGGTCCCTGAGGACTGAGGTTGGGGAACACTGCTCTAGGATATCTGATTTTAGCGCTTTTAAAAGATCCCATTCAGTATTTTTGAATAAACAATATGTGAATTCTTTTAATTTGTTACTGTCTGGTCTGTACCACTATACCACGTGTAGTGGTATGGGCTCTGATACGGGAATTTCCCGGGTTAAATAACACGGCAATAAGGAAGTCTGAATAACCTGGCATATTGCCGGTGTGGGGATGTGAAAGCGGTATTGGAGTTTTTTTCACAAATGTTAAATAAAGAGACTTAGGTATATCCCTAGATACTATAGGGAGGGGCTGAATCTATTTCTGTTACATTATCTATACACTAGAGATGTTTTGCCTTACTAATAGCAGCTGATGCCTTTATATTTATATAAATATATACATATGTTTTATACATTGGTTAAATCATTTTTTTTATTTTACTATTCATAGTATACAAATTAATCAAAATGTATTCTGAACATCAGCTAATGTGAAGTAGCCTTCTTTATTCCCGCAAAGTAAATGTTACAGGGCTATACATTGGTAGCTATGTAATAGTGCATTATCTTGTTAAAACACCTTGGGTCAGATTTACTAAGCTGTGGGTTTGGGAAAATGGAGATGTTGCCCACAGCAACCAATTAGATTCTAGATGACATTCTCTAGTATGTAATAAGAAAGTGAGAGCTTGAATCTGATTGGTTGCTATGGGCAACATCTCCTCAATCCCGCAGCTTAGTAAACCTGGCCCTACATCTCTCACTTGACTAAATGAATAGTGAATAGCACAAGACAAATTGTAGTGTGTGGAAAAAGATTTATATCTGGTGTGGTTGATCATGTTGCTTTTTGTGCCATGAAGCCTCACCCACTCAATTTCAAGTTTAGTCTAAAGAATTCAACATCATGCCCACCTTTACTATATTTAGCAAGTTAAGAACAGCAGAACAGTTTGGTCCAGGGGCTGACTGGCAACGTTTAGCCCTGGGGATAAATATTATCAAGTGGCCCCAAATATTTAATGCCACACAAATTATAAATGAATTTAGACCCCAAATGAACAAATAAGATCATAATCCTATTTCTCCACATGCCTCCATATAGTAAACAGCTGTCAGCTGATTGGTAGTAGAGAATGCCTCTCAGCCACTTTCATTGTGTCTGATCCCCGACCAGAGCAGCCGGTCCACTACATGGACTGTGTGACCCAAAAAACCTCCAGAGATTTTTTGAGGGATTTCATCAGATGGGAATGAAAATTATAGAAAGATTACAGATTTTCAGAATAACGCAGTTAGTAGATGTAAGAGTTAGAGAGAAAGATCTCCTGCAATTACAATGCCCGTCCCTGGTATTTCCAGGGAAGTGATTGCTGGTCTGAACGGCCAAATTGCAACAATTACACAGCTGCCAGCTGAATTGCAGCTGTATCATTGCCGAAATGCTTGGCATATAGAAAATTGCTATTGGGAATAGGTATCTATTTCAACCCATTCCCAATAGCGACAGGCTGCTGCAGTTAGGGTTTAAGGGGAAGGTTAGGGTTAGGCTTCGGAAAACATGGAGGGTTAGGGCTCAAAGAAGGGGCAGGTTATGGTTAGGGTTCAAGAAGAGGAAGATTAGGGCTAAAGGTGAAAGTTAGGGTTAGGCTGCAGGAAATGGAGGGTTAGGGTTAGGAAAGGGTTAGGGTTAGCATGAAGGGCTTACCAGTATCAATAGAAACCTTTACGGCTCTGGGAATCACTTTTTTCAGAGGCTAATGTACAGATTTTGGTATCCAAAAACTCCTGTGTGCGGAATTGATTTCCCAGGCCAGGACCCTACCTTATGTATTCTGCACTTATCTCTGTGCATGCGGAATACTTAATTGTATGTTAGGGCTTAGCCAAACCCTTACTGTACAATTAATAAATACCTATGCCCACCCACCATGTGTATCTCTTGTGGAGACTGAATTCCGCACGGAACACGGCTTGGGACAGCTACATTCCAGTACAGAATTACATAGCTCCCAACATTTTGAGACCGAAAATGGGACAAATAAGCTCTGCCCACATCCAGCCCAATCTCCGCCCCTATTGTCATGCTGCACAGTGCAAAAATTAAAACAGTAATTAACAAAAAACAAAAAAATGTTGGGAGGTTTGGAATTATTGGTACTGCACATGTACATGTAAGTAAGCTGTTTCTCTTAATTCTTAAGCCCTCTTTTTTTGCTGATGTGACTGCCTCCTAGTGGTTATCTGCCTAGATGCAGTTTCCTCAGTAAACTTCTCACCAAGTTGTGCTGTTTCTGGTGAAAGCGAAGTTAATTTATCTGTTTGTCACAGATTTCATTATACAGAGAGTATTGTCATTGCCATTATTATATGACCAGTTATTCACCAATATTCCCCATTTTGCAACGCAAACATGCCTGAAATTTATTGGGTCTCAAAGTCAAGTTCTGTACATTTCTTCTTTTCATAGAAAGAAAGCATGGCAACTTCTGATACAATTCCATAAATTTATGATGTGCAACACAATAATCTACAGATGAATCTTCTGACTTCTAGTGGCTACCTCAACAGTTTATGGCAACACCATCCTTCCGAGAAGTGGATTATCTGTTAGCAATAACAAGGATATCTAGGAAAAGTGGAGATGTAAAGAGAAAGTGAGAGCAAGAATCTGATTGGTTGCTATAGGGAACATCTCCACTCTTCCAAACCCACAGCTTAGTAAATCTGGTCCTAATGTCCTGGTCCTAACTTCTCATCTTCACTGAGCTTTCCACCAGTCGTGGTTTGCCGATACAATGGTCTCTTTTTTTTGCAGAAGCCCATCGTATGGCAACTAAATGAAGACTGGTTACATTCTCAGTCTCTCCGCAATGAAACACAGATGTTTCTCAGGGATGTGATCACATAATCTTAGGGCCGGGTACTAATAAGAATCGTTTCATCCTTGACAGAAATCATATTCTACTTGCTATGTCATTTAATACATGTATCCCAACAGCCCAAAGAAATGGAGTTCTCAATGGAAGATATTTAGAAATGACTTTAAAAAAAAAATGAAGTAATATTATTCAATCAAGCTAAAAATGCATTGCATATATTTCAGCGAGCCCCAAGCTTTACTTTTTCTATTTTTTACAAAATGAGATTTCACAAAGGTATAAAATGTGAACAACACAAATGACATTTCTTTGGAATGATACTGGTTATGCCTCCATAAGGCCCATGGACATAAGATCATATTTGCTCTAGAGATTGTGACACAGTACACACTAAGGATTTCTGCCAACATTGTGAATATTAGATTATGAATATTAGGAGCTCCATAAAATCCAACCATATGATGCAATGCTGTATCACATGATTTTACAGCATTGATGGACCGTAAACAGTTACAATAGTGTGATCTGCACTTTCTTTTTTTTTTTTAAAGCCCGGAGTGTTCCTACCTTAATGCAGGAAGATTTTACTCATGATGTATCTCAGTCTTAAATGTTTGCTCAAATGGGTGTTAACCATTATTGGTGTGTTTGTGTTTGTAACATCCACATATCTAGTAAAGCAAGTAGTGTTATATTTACCAAACTGCGGAAAAAGAAAAGAGATGTTTCCCATTGCAACCAATCAGATTCTAGCTGACATTCTCTAGTATGTAATAGGAAAGTGAGAGCTAGAATCTCATTGGTTGCTATAGGCAACATCTCCACTTTTCCTTTTTCCACAGTTTAGTAAATCAAAACGAGCATCTGCTATATGAGGTGGGAACCACTTACTATATGAAATATTAAAATATCCAACGTCCGTCTGACAGAGAAGGGGGAGTAGACGCCCCCTGTCACACCCCTCTCTCGTGCACGCTTACTCTGCCATAAGCCTGCTTTAAGTCAATTGTTCGGATCCGGGGGGCCTGCACGACCGCTGATCTGCACAAGTGTGGGAGCCCCCTCCCACACTGTACAATTACAATGCTTCCCCTCGTCCACTATAGTGGGCGGAGGGGAAGCACTGCCCATTTCTTCGGAAATGGGTTCGTACGGGACTAAGGACCTGATCCAGAGGAACGACTTCCCTGTGTTGAAGGTTGTGCGCATGTGCATAACCTTCATACGCCGCCGTTAGTGCCAGCGGCCGTAACTATAGTTACGGCCACCGGCTGTTACGAAAAGGGGGCTTCCCCCCCTTTACGCATGCCGTATCTCTGCCGTCAAGGCGGAGATAGGCATGCAAACTAGGGGATGGGGCAGAGGAAGCCCTGTTAAGATCAGCTTCCTCCGGCCGCAGAGCTGATCGTAAATATTAGGGTAGCAATCTGGACACGTAAGTGATTTAAGCCCGACAGCACAGGGCGTGCACTCCCCGCTACGATGGCGGTCATACAGACCTCAGGAGGCCCTAAGGCGCCCGTAGATCTGGATTCGGCCCTCAGTTCCCTTCAATACTTGTTACGCTAGTTTTACTATCGTAACACTAGTATAACATCTGGAGGACGCATGCGTAAGTGGCCTGACTTTCTCATCTGGAGTCAGCCCATTAGCCACAAATCATTGGGTATCTCTTTCCACATTTAGAGCTCGGTGTTGTGCTGTGATTTGTTAGGATAACTTAATGCAATGTTAGTCTAAGCACCCTAAAACCATGCTTTGTGAGGAAGTCCTGATATCAGTAATGTGGTTGCCTTGCGGCACAGCATTCAATTAAAAGCTTAAGGTTGAACCTCTGTTATAAACAGGATTAGCAAAGTTTAGGCTATGGGAAGCTAAAAAGCTTTGCCATTTTTTTTAAATCTATTTTTATAAGAATTGTGTGACAACTTTACAGAGCGGGATTTTATTAGCGGATGATTGTGTCCTTTTATCATTTCACTACAGATGGTAATGTGTTTATACTCAGCCACAGACTACGCAATTCTGTGATGAATAGTTTTTATTGGATTTCATTTAGCATTTTTGTATTCGATAGGTTCTCCTTTTTTTTTTCAGTGTTTCATGCAATGATTAATAAGTAACACAAAAAAAGAATCTGCGAGGACCACTTATCAACGCCTTATAAAATATTGATACATTGCTACTTAAAGACTTGTTTCAGTTAGAAACAAAAAAGTGTAATTTATGCTATAAATAAATAAATGATGGCAACACTGAATGATCATCCTAAAGCCCTGCTATATGTCAAGAGGGAAAATCAAAGTAATTCAATATTTATGTAGTGGTAAAAATTCATATATTGGCTGTAGATAATACACTTTGTGGTATCTAGGTGTGTAGTTGGATAAATTATAATTCAAGATGAATATAATTATCTTAGCATTTCAGTTATATTGCAAGTATCCTGAAGACTTCTAGGACTGGATCCAGACCTCCAAAATGAAATGTTCTGCTCGTAAGGAGCGCAAAAGGATCACATGCATTAATTAACTGTATGCAAGCACAATTTAGAACATTGCATTACGTGCCTGAATCCTACAGATCCAAGCGACCGTAATGGAATGCATTCTGGAGACAGAGCAGGATAGGTCAGGATGCGTACGCTAGGTATGGTGAGAGGGGGATGTATGGAAATTGTATAGTAAGGGCTTGGTTAAGCCTTTACAAATTTTAAGGTAGGGCCCTGATGTATAAAGTCCCTTGTATGCAGAGGGAGTGACATTTTTCGCATGGGAGTTGGGATCTTACAGCAATTCGGCATCAGAACTCTGCTGCTGTCACGGTCAGGCTCTGGTGGAGTTCTGTATCCGACCCTTGGTCTTTAGGACAGAGTGAAGGAAAAATACACCTGGTGTAGGGATGTCACAACATGTTTGTTGGACAGGTTTACTTTTCCTACACTGACATAGGGCAGTGCTGTTCTGTAGAATTAGTGGGGTTATCTCAGGAAAGAACTGTGGGAACTCCAGTAGCCTCTAATGGCACTTGTTTTCTCTTTGCAAGCCCAATTCTCCTAGGGTAACCATCCTGCTTGAAAAGTGGCCTGGAGATGCAGGAAATCATCGTGAGAGCACACACATAGTAGGTCTCAGCTCTATGGTTCCACCAAATCAGGCTGTTAAAGCCTAGTGCTGGTTGCCTTGGAGGGATCCCTTGCCAACTTGCCCCTACATTTTGGGTTAACCATACTAAGATTGTAAGCACTGATGAGAATGGGGAAGCTTTCTATGCTGTAGGAAAAGGCCGCTGTTAATTGTAACACACCCCAAAGATCTGTTTCCCTTCTATATAATATACTAAACGTAAAGATAGTGTGGATGAAACAATAAGCGCAGACTACAGATTGAAAAAAATCTCTTAGGGTTTTTGACACATATTGAAAACGGTTAAACTCAGAGGCCCGTATTCAGGGTATCGGATGTATAACATATACGTCCAGTGTTTAGTGATTTTTACTACTGCGCATGCGTAGTCATTTTTTAACATAATCTACGTATCTTTTTCTTACGTAGATTGCGTAAATGTGGTCTTTCTGAAAGATTGCGTAAATGCAGTCTTTCCGAAAGACCGCATTTACGCAATCTACGTAAGTACAAGGTATGTAGATTATGTTAAAAAATGACTACGCATGCGCAGTAGTAAAGATCGCTAAACACCGGACGTATATATTATACGCCCGGTACTCGGAATACGGGCCAGAGAGACAAATATATGAAACATACAAATAGTAATTGCAGCAGAAAAAATGTTCAAAAAGTGACTGAATTCAGTTAAACAAATGAGGCAATCAGCACACTTTGTATACTTTATATATGTATACACTTTATATTCAGCCATAAGATGTCTACAATATGTTTCGAAAGACCTCAAAGTGGCAGAGTAATAAAACCTACACTACACAGAAATATTTTTTGGTGGTGATGCATACTTTGAAGCTATGAACATGGCTGCAACACAATGAAGGGGGTCGTAACCAAGCTTGACTTTTCCTTTCTGCTTGATCTTTGCACCAGAAGCTGGTATGTATGGCAGCCATTGTTTAGTACACACCTTGCTTTAGGGACATAGCTGCCTTACTTTTGACAGAACCCTAGCACTGACCACCCTATAATCAGATAATAAGGTATATAGTTTTTATTTTGTCCTATATAGAGACATGTTCCCTGAAGATGTAACATTGGACTGGTGGAGACTGTAGAGGAGCCGCTGATGTTATACAAGGTAATCTCGGCCTTACCCCGGTGGCTCCAGGATGTTATTACTGCAGCCTCCTGGTGATGGGGATGGTGATGGCAGTGATGGTATATAGATGGTATAATGGTGGAGATGGCGGTGATGGTAATAGTGCAGATGTCGGTGATGGTAATGCCATTGATGGTAATGGTGGTGGCGTGATGTCCAATCACTGGTGTTGCCGTTTAAGCCAGTTTCTTATGGAGGCATCTGATCGAAATTCCAAACGCCTGGATTGCTGCCAGAGGATATTGAACGCCCAAGTAAACAATATTATCATCCAGGCACTCCAGTTGGAGGATGTCATTGGTAGACTTATTCTCCTCCATCAGTTGAAAGCTGCTCCTCTGGAGTCTTGCGGCAAATATACGCGGTGTGTCCCCCGGGATGGTCACTCCCATTTTTTGCGGACCACGAGTGAAGAAGTGAGGAAATGTTTTCTTTCGTATGTGATGTGGGCCAGTCCCTGGTTGTCATTGCTACTAATAGTGTAACTTCTACCGAAAATGTCAGATTAGATTTTTCCAATAACATTGTTGCTGTTGTGCCAATTTTCACTTGTGGACATTGTTGTACTCAGGGGCCAAGGTCTTTTTGCGCCTGCATGCTGACATCACCATGTTTGTACCCTGAGGTACATTCTGTAAGGTGGGTAGAGGGTCCCCCCTACACCCCGGGTGCTCCGGATTATATTTAATTTTAGCTGTTTATCTTCTGGAAATGGATAGTTGAGAAAACTCTCCATGTCGTTCAGCTGTGGATATTGCTGGAATCTCTCATCCTGAGGCTCCTCCACTGGCTCCTCCTGGGTCATATTATCTGTTGTTGTGATGTTTGAGCTGCTGCTTGGAGGCTTCACCAAAATGAATTATCCGGTGGAGCCAGTTATTAGGGCGGCTGTCTCAGCACCTTCCATGGGTTACAGCTGCTCTGCTGGTGTTGTAGGATGCTCAGCTTGTGGGGTGGCGTTTGTTCTTGCCTCGATGCCATTGCCCTGACATCAGTAGTAGATGTGACCATCAGAGGGTTATGGCACCTGCAGCGGCGTCTTTCTTTCATTATCTGATTCTGATTGTCCAGTCTCACTCGGTATATTATACAATATACGACATCAGTCTCTTCACTGGTTAGATCTGGTGTATCACTATCAATGAGCAGATATGCAGGCATTAGATGGTTCCCACCTGTCTCCATGGCCTCAGCAATCTGTGATCTACACAGAGACCTAGACGCTGGGCAAGATGTTTCTCTGATGATAGAAAACTATTGAAGCGCAATCTGTATAAACACAAAATCTCTGGAAGTAGAGAGGGGTCTGATACAGGTGTAATCCTGTAGCAGACTGAGCCCAGGGTCTGAGGTATCAGAGATATCAGTAATCCCTCTGATGTCATAGCTATGTCATAGTAATAAGGGAGATTCCGTCTCTCGGTCACAAGATTAAAGGGACAGTAAGACAAATATATTTTCCACCAAGTAACAGAGAAGTAGTCACCACCCTACAATACAGAGAGCATCCCAGTCACGAATATAGAATACAGAGAGCATCCCAGTTCCCAATATACATTACAGAGAGCATCCCAGTCACCAATAGGTGACATGTAGTGGCTGCTGCCATCAGATGTATTAGTTTATTCTGATGCTGTGAAGCTCCTGGCATCTCCAAAGGAAGTAAAAGATGTTTAGGAGAGAAAGGAATGTTCACAGAGAGTAATTGGGATAGAAAGTCATGAACTGCAAGTCTATAACCTGCTAATTTTAGGGCATGACCACCAGATGTGCAAGTACGTGCCCCTCGCAGAGCACCCTCTCCAATGTGCATTCGAGACATCAGGAGAAAAGGTAGCAATCCTAGGGATTGGAACGCATAGGGAAGATGTCGCCACATTTCTATAATTTCCTCCCAATCCTCCGAATCCAATGTATCCCCCAAGTCCTCCATCCAGGCCATTTCATGAGATTCTACATTATCTAGTGAAGCAGGTGCTGATTCAGAATAAATAGTAGAAATAAGACCTTTAGGGAAGCTTTGTTTAAGACATAAAGATTCAAGTGAAGTATATGGTCGATTATTTAATATTGTTGTCATTGAGGAGTGATAATGTCGTATCTGAAGATACTGATAAAATATAGAATTAGGTAGGTTGTACTTGTCTTTAAGCTCAGTAAAGAGGTACATAGGTCATTAAAATTTTCTATTCCTCTGTACATATTGAATAATCACGGGAGTTACTTCCAGGAGGAAAAAGTGGATAATTGTATAAAAGGATGATAGGACAGGGAGTGGGAGAAAGGCCTGACCGTAATTTAACTGTATCCCATAAAAATGTGCAATAATCTGATGTTGGGTAGATTTTACCTTAGTACTATAGAAATAACTAATGAATAATATAGGTCACCAGAATAAACATTATAAGGAAAGCCTATTTATCCATTAATTCATTTATCCATTAACCAACAGTTCTAAATAGAATTAAGCTATCAAACAATTATGATTTAAGAGGAAACACATCACTCAGGTTGGAGTTATACGCAAAGTCTCCTTTCTGCTAATTTTAGACCATTCTGGAGCCGGTGGTCGTAGCCTTTGTTGTTTAGGCGATATAGGGGCTTCTGAAGATGCAGGTGAATCTGATGGTGTATCCAAAGATTGAAGCATCTTTTGACCTTGTGAATAGGGTATTATTGACCATTACTTGCAATTGAAAGGGGAATCCCCATGGATATTTGTAACCATGTTGTCGTAAGGTTTTGGTGATGGGTTGTAAGTCCCTACTTTTCTGCAAAGTAGAGGGTGCGATATTTGTATAGAGATGTTTTGATACGTAATAGAGTCCATGGGCCGTATTCAGAGCTCCAGGCGCATTGCATATGCGCCTGGAGTTTTCCAATTTGTGCTACTACTACACATGCGCAGCAATTTTCTAATGTCATCTAGGTTTCTTGTTGCAATGTAGATTGCGTATACGCGGTCTTAAAGACCGCATATACGCAATCTACGTTGCAACAAGAAACATAGATGACGTTAGAAAATTAGTGCGCCCGAAGCTCTGAATACGGCCCCATGTTTCTGGCAAGCATGACGATTCTTTTTTTTGTTCGATTATGATGAAATTGGACAATAATATCTTTGGGGCGTTGATCTAAAGCTGGTCTTGCTCTGAGTGCCCAATGTGCTCTGTCAAGCAGTAGTGCATCTTCTGACGCGTCTGGGATTAGATGTTAAGAAAAAGCCAGCCAGAAAGTCCATTAAAGAAGCCATGGTGATACTCTCAGGGACATTTCTAATTCTTATGTTGTTTCGCCTAGAGCAATTCTCAAGGTCTTCTTGCTTATCCTTGAGAAGCTCCAGCTCTGTATGAATTGTGGATAATTCTTTATCAACAACTTCTTGAAACCTACAAAGATCATCCGTTTTACTTTCAAGTGTATCGGTTCGAGAGCCTAGAGAGGCCAATTCTGTTTTGAACTCGTTTACCGCTTTTCGAAGTTCATGCTGAAATGTCAGTTTGATATCATTAGTAAGGTTAGTAATAGCTGCTTGGATTATAGGATCAATGGGGTAGATCCAGAACTATGTTTACCGTACGTTTACTCGCGTAGCGTATTTTAGTGTGCGTACCTTCTATACACTCCCCTAGGCACACCCCTTGAATGTACGTATTTTGTCAAGATATGCTTTTCAAACCCTACCTTAACTTTTGCTAACGTAACCACAGTGATACGCACACGTACGTATGGGCAACACGTATTTACACAGCTAAGCACGCCCATACTGTACACTTTAAATACTTTTCAAAGCTGGAAGAGATTGAGGGCCCACAAATAGATAAAGTTGGAATAATAAGTGGACCAGGAAGCCTTGTAGGGGAAAACTGTAGTGCTGCAGTATTGTGTAGAAAACCAAGATGGCCGCCACTTCACTCACCGCGGTGTTCTCCTCTTCGCCCCGGGGAGTCTCTCTTCCAAAGTGTCAGGTAAGTAATAAGAATGCTGTAAGACAAAGATCCAGTCCTTCCAGGCTGCCTATTCAAAATACTATCAGGACACAGGGGATCCTATCTCTGTGTGATATCTGCTCAGTTGCCACCAAAATGCTGTCGGAGCTCAACCCCTGTGCTGGGAGGTTGAGGAGATGTACAATTCACCCACCATTGGCGATTCCCTGCCTGTAGTGTCCGATCAGCAGTCCTCTGGGTCCTCTGGTGCAGATCCTGATGATCCGATGGGTCTTTAGCTGGGATCCGCAGCAGTGTCTGTTCAGAAAACTCTTATCTGCTAAGATGCCTTGTGTAGCCGGACCCAGCGTCAGCAGCCACGTGTTCCGGCAGCCTCGTGTGAAGCTAAAATGGCGGCTGTCTTTAATACCCAGCGTCCTCTGTCCGCAACAAGCCCCAAATCTCTGTCTCAGGGTGTCCACAGAGAGCAAGACCAACAAGGGGGAACTCCAGAGGTGCCCCTCCACTTCAACCCACACCCAGAGAATCCATCGAGGGACAGTGGAGGCCAATGGCGACGTGGCTTGACAGGTCAGTCTGGGCCTACCTTCCCTAGGGAGCTCCGGACTGCTGTATATAGTACCAGCAGTGGACCTGGTCCGGGCTCTAGGAGGCCGGAAAGATGTCTGGCGAAGATATGGAGGGTCAGCTAAGTTGTTTAATTCTGGGGAAAGGTATTTTAGGATATATTGGCTGCGGAGCACAGCTTTCATGCGTCTTTCCACCTCAGCGTCCAGGCCACGCCCCACCAATGTGCATTTTTTTTGTAATGAACACCTGATGGTTTGCTAAAAATTCAGTAAAGTAGTGTTTATTCCTAATGATCAAAGTTAGCAATCTTGACTTTAGTCACTAGATGGCAATATTGTACATTGCACACAAAATTGGTATCACAGTATATAGATCCATACTGCACAGAGCATAGGCATAGTGGTTGGTTACTAAATATTGCACTTATAGTTTGCTTAGACACAGTAGTCAAAGTAGGAATTAAAAAATATCAATATGAATTTTTAGAATTGAATGGTATTTTACCAATATGTCCTACTGTTGTCTTTGTATACATTATAGTATATGCAGTTTTTCTATTACTTGTTTTGTGGACTGTTTTGAAACTATAATATAATAGGATCTGATCCAGAGTTTGAAAATAATAGTGAATCAGGAGGAAAGTTACACATGGGCAAAACCATATTTATTTTCAGGGTGGATTAAATTAATGTTATTCTTTGCATGCATGGAGAATACTTTTTGCTTACTGCACACAGAGCGCCAGATTCACACGTAAGAATTGTTACTGCTTATGCATCTGTGCAGATATCAGCCCACACATGGGCGTGCCCACCCCCCATGTGTAGGAGATATGCATGGGGTGTGGGCAGAAGCATTTAAATCAGTACAGTAAGGACTTGGCACAGTGTCTCGCATATAATGGTATATTGAATTTCATTAAGTCGCTTGATAGGAGTTTCAAATGAGCAGTTTTCATATGTAATTCATATGTAATAAAGGGATGAGGGTCACTGCTGTGAACTACCCTTTCTTGCAGAGGCACAGCAGTCGAAAATTTGATCCCAACCCTTTCCCTAATCCTTACCCTAATCCTCCCCTTCCATGACCCAGACCCAAATCCTCCCTTCCCTGTAACCTAATCCTAAAACTCCCCTCCCATAGTCTAACCCTAAGACTCCCCTCCTGTAGTCTAACCCTAAAACTCCCCTCCTCGCAGTCTGACCCTAACCCTCCCATTCTATTACCCTAACCTTCCCCAGAGCCTAATCCTAAAACTCCCCTCCTGAAGCCTAACCCTAAAACTCCCCTCCGCAAAGCCTAACTCTAAGACTCCCCTCCCAGTAGCCTAATCCTAAGACTCCCCTCCCAGTAGCCTAACTCTAAGACTCCCATTCCTGTAGCCTAACCCTAAGACTCCCCTTCTTGCAACCTGCCCTCTCCTTCTATTACCCTAATCCTCCCTTCCCCAGAGCCTAACCCTAAAAGTCCCTGAAAAGTGTTACTCGCCTCCGGTGGCTTCCGATACAAAGGGTTTGGCGACTTGCGAAAAATTACTTGTACCAGACATTGGGCTTGATCCAGACCTAGTTAAGTGCTTGAACTTAGTTACTCCTGGGCTAAACCATGTTGATTTCAGGGGGAGTCAAGTTAATTGTATTCTTTGCATGCAGGGATATATCTTTATTTTTGCTTACTGCACACAGATACTGACCAGCTTTACTATCACACTGTTATTTAGACTTGGGATAGGAAATATCACCTCTCAACTCTAATACTGTTGCAACATATGAAATATGACTCCCCTGCAATCAACATGGTTTAGCCCAGGAGTAACTAAGTTCATGCACTTAACTAGGTCTGAATCTAGCCCATTATTCTTGATCCACAGGTTAAATGCAGGCATTAATTGTGGCAATGGTGCATGTGATGCAAAGGAACACACCATCTGGATGGCTTTGCAACTAAAGCACGTAGCGCACAGGTTCAATGCAGCTACGTGACCGCATACATTGTGCAAGTGCAGGGTAGTTAAATGTTAAGAGTAGTGCAGTTAAAACATTTTTTTATTACTGTATTTATTGTATATTTGACAAAAGCACAATACTCCAGAAGTATTTTTCTAGCATTACTATTGCATTTGAAGTGTGAAACACATGAGTCAGAAATAGGTCATGTAATGTCCCCATGGACCTATGGCAGGTGCAGATCTGGATTGGGTGCACTTGCTTGGGCACGCACTTACTGTACATTGACTACGTGCCTCCTCCCATGACACAATCTTCAGAACGTAAGATGCTGAAGCTCGCATTGTGTTAGGGTCTAAATAGGGCTCAATTGTGTGCTCTTTGGTTCTGCTGACGTACACTAAACCTCTGGATCGAGACCAGTGTTTTTTGCATTACTTTTGGGGGACCAAGTAGCTTGGTGCAATATGAATTTTTATTTTGTAACTACAAGGAACAAAAGACAGGTCCGCGCTCCAAACAAATATCATATAACACCATGTGTCAGCACATACATAAAAAGGAGGTATAGTTCACAATATAGCTATATTGGGTTAAGCTCATCTGCCCAGCGTCAAGGCACGTACTGTAGGTGAGTCCCTATCCATCTGCTATATGTTTACTCAAGGGGTCTGTATTAAGACACCCCTGCCATTTGAACAGTGAGCAGCAGCCCTATTGGGGAGCTGTCAGGCTCCCAAAGTGAAACTAGTATCAGTAACAAAAAAAAACACAGGTTGCGCTTCTAATTCAATATATGAAATGTGTGCAAGTGTATATATAAACGGAGAGGTGCAGCCAAGGACCAAAATGACCAAAATGTGCAACTACAAGGAACAAAAGAGAGGTCTGGCACTCCAAACAAGCATTGTATAATACTATGGGCCTGATCCTGAACTACGCTGATGCTCTGTGCTTACTAAAGCACAGCGTATAGGTGTTCACTTACCCCGACACTCCCCCTGTGCGGGCGTATGGCCCCTTCCTTACGCCGGCTGTGTTACGCTAATCAGGGTAATCTCTCTCCGGACAGAGCAGGTAACAGGAAACACAAATGACAGACAAAAGATGAACCAGGTAACTCACCAGTAAGTAGAGCCAGTGCCCGTCTGGAGTCTTCGCTAGAGCCCCTGATGGTGGGGATAGACTGGAGCTGATGAGACTTCTTCTGGATACAGACCTTAGAGGATACCCGGGAAAGGAAATAGGGCCAAGCGGGGTCAGGATAAGATATAGCGGGTACAGGGGTGCAGCAGTTGCAGAAGGGACTGCACTAGACAAACTACAGCAAACACTTAACGGACAGACCAGGGTAGACAACACAGGACTGACGGACAGACTAACAAGGAAACTCACTCAGCACAATCACAACAACAGAAACAATCACACAGGGAGAGCAAGGGTTAATCCACAAGGTTAGGCAGGAGGACAAGAAGCAGGGACACAAGAGGTTAAACAGCAAGGTACAAGGCAAGG
>WWET01000445.1:0-13691 GCA_011038615.1 Limnodynastes dumerilii | reverse complement strand
ACCCTCATTAAACTAGCTCCCCCCGCCCACCTACACTAACCTGAACGTAGGGACGCCGGGCAAATCTCCCCGGCGCGTGCGCAGATCGGCTTTTCAGCCGATCTTACGCTTACGCCCGCCATCCTAGCGGCGGCGGGCGTAGGTCAGGATCAGGCCCATGGACATTGTCTCCTCGTCATGCAGGTGTGCAGCCTTATACACCGATAACCTGATTGGTTAGACCAGGTATTTAAACCTGCCACTTACACGCACCTGCATGCATTCTGTCTTCTGATAAAGAAACACACGAAACGCGCGTCAAGAAGCCTGAAGTATAAGCGGCTCCCGTGTGCACCGGGTCACGCCGCGAACTGTCTGTCACACAGCCCTGGGATAGTGAGTATAGGGTCAGGATACGTACCCGGAACAGGGGAAGTGCTGGCTGTGAGGCCGCTAGTGGGGTGATAAGGGTGAGACTCCGTTTTTAGCTAGACTCCGTTTTTAGTTAGCGGTGGGCTGCTCCTGTTTTCCCTGCTGTTGCTGCCTCTTAGACGACCACTGATTGATAAGTAACCCTACCTTGCTCTGTATTGAATGCATCTATTTTGCCTTTGTACAATTGTGGTTATGACAGTACTGTGTGCTAATGATTTGTGACATTTGTCCGTTTATTATAATACTGACAGTTCACTGGATAACTTATATTTTGTTTTGCATCATTTTTAATTTGATATAATATAAGTTATTTTTTACTATGAACAGACTGAGGTCTAAAAATTCTTTCTGTGACTGACCTTACATCAGTCATTTTTCTGCAGTGTTTGCTCTGTATTGTGATTAGCTTCCTCTATCTCTATTTAAATGATTACAGTGCAACATTTTTCTTTTACTTGTACCATACACCACAATAGCAATTATCTGTAAGTCTTATCATATGACCGTTCCTTCACCCACACAGGTGTAATAATGGGTGTTTCTAATAAATATATTTATGAATCTCGGCTGCCACTAAAAGGTGTGTCATTACTAGTGTAGTGTAGGCTGAAAGGCTGTTTGGCTGCTTTAGTGAATAAATGGAAGTGGTATTTGACTTCGGAGTTACACCGGAGGTTAACCCCCTGGCCCCTCCTCCAAATTCTTTGATAACTTTGTTAAATACCGTGTATGAAATATGTACCCCAAATATGTACTGCCCTTGGACCAGTACGTAATTACCTGCTATGATCCGAAAGTTTGGACCGCAATAGCGGAAAAATAGCACAAATGCGAAAGATCGTTTCAACTTACGAAACCGTATTTACTCAGAAGTACAGGGTAACGACAAGGCACAGATTCCAACAGCAACAATCGCAGCGCATCCACCCGGCGGTCAAGACGTCAATCCAATCGTCCCACAAGAAAAGAAGGAGTAGAGATCCAATGTCCCAAATCAAAGTCTATTTAAAGTCCACAGATGAAAGGAGCCGCCGAACTCCCGCTTGATTGGAGCAATTTCAATCCTCTGCTGATATTCGCTTCTCCATTGGTCTTTGTCTTCAGATGGTCTCCCATTGGTCCTGGTCATCCCTTTGTTCTTCTCCTTGGGGGGTCGAAGTAACTTCCTTTCACACATTCAGACAAAATATTAAACTAACCTATGCATTGCGCTAGCTACTGCCGCAGACATGCGGTCTTACCAGCATCTAGCTAACAATATTCATCATAATTTAAGCTACCCTACGATACTAAACATTACACACTTTGTACATTCATTCGCAGTTTGGCGATCTTTCCTTCATTACTCCGTCTGTAGAGAAAATACGCAGTTTTAATAAACAGAAACATTTTTATACATTAAGTGGTTACAAGCTGTATATGTTTTTATGTATATGAATATGTGTTATGTGAGGTTATCGTTGAATATTGAAAAAGCCCACAAAAGCGTGAACGCACCTGCAAATGAACGCGTATGCGCGTACGTTCGCTATCGTGCGTATTTTCGCGCTCTTTTTGTGTTCCTTTGTTCTCTCGCTATGCAATGAATGGTATAGATATGAAGTTATTATTTTTCTGTTTCGACAACTTTGTCCTCTGACCTCCCCTCCCTTATTCTAAGTGACTTCAACATCCCTGGTGACAACCCCTCAGACCCCACTACTACAAAACTTCTTTCCCTCTCCGCCTCCCTTGGCCTATCACAGTGGACTTCAGCAGCCACCCACAACCGGGGTCACTCCCTTGACCTTGTTTTCTCATGCTCCCTGTCTGACTTCTCCATCTCTCCCTTCCCCCTCTCTGGTCATCATCTTATCGCCTTCTCCCTCTCTTCCTCCCCCTCTCCTTCCCCATCACCCAAACGTATTCTTTCCCATAGGAACCTTTATTCCATTGATGTTGTGGCTTTCACCTTTTCCCTTGATCCCCTCCGGCACCCATTTCCACCATGTGCTGCCCTAATCTAGGCACCTCACTGTACAACAATGCCCTCCCCTTGATGCTGCCTGCCCTCTCTCCTCTATCTCTCTTCGCTGCACCAACCTCCAACCCTGACACTCCCCACTCACTCGGCTCCTAAAGAAATGCTTCCGTGCTACAGAGCGCCTCTGGAGGAAGTCCCGTTCCCTTGCAGACTTTCTCCACTTCAAGTTTAAGCTCTCCTCTTTTAGCTCTGCCCTCGCCCTTGCCAAGCAATCCCTCTTTAAGTCCCTCACCCTCTCCCAATCGTCTAATCCCTGTCGCTTCTTTGTCACCTTCAACTCTCTTCTCTTCCCCCCTCCTCCCCCCTCCCACTCTCTATTTCTGCCTCTGACTTTGCCTCCTTCTTCACTTCCAAGATTGACTCCATCAGGAGCTCCATCTCCTCTACCGTCACCTCTCCTCCACCTCATTCTCCAGCCTCTCACCTCCTCCCTAACCACCCACCAATGTCTTCCTTCATCCCTACCTCAACTGAAGAAATTCACTCACTTCTTTTGTCATCCCCTCCGTCAACTTGCTCACTTGATCCCATCCCCTCTAATCTTCTCTGGTCTCTCTCTCTCTCTTCACCTGCTCTCATCTTGCCCACCTCTCTAACTTAACCCTCTCCTCCGGCTTCTTCACCTCCCCCTTTAAACATGCTCTTGTCTCCTTGACCACACTTCACCCTCCAACTACTGACCCATCTCCCTGTAGCCCTTTGCCTCTAAGTTGCTTGAACGGCTTGAAGCGTCTAATCGGTTATCTTGCCAACAACTCCATCCTGGACCCTCTCCAATCTGGGCTCCGCCCCCTGCATTCTGCTGAAACTACCCTGACTAAGGTCACAAATGATCTCCTTTCGGCCAGATCTAAGGGCCACTTCTCCCTTCTCATCCTCCTGGATCTATCGCAGCCTTTGACACCGTTGATCACCCTCTCCTGCTCCACACCCTTCGCTCCCTCGGCCTCTCTGGCACTGTCCACTCCTGGTTCTCCTCCTATCTCTCGGACCACTCCTTCTCTGTCATAACCCCTAGCTCCTCCTCCCCTACCTTTCCTCTTCCCAATGGTGTAGTCTTTCCTCCCTCACAAATCCCCTCTACCCCTACCATCTCTATTACTATTGGCAACTCCACCATCTCCTTCCCCACCCAAGCCCGCTGCCTGGGCATCATCCTGGACTCCTCTCTCTCCTTCACCCCCCACATCCACACCCTTTCACTGTCCTGCCGCTTTCAACTCTGCAACATTGCTTGCATCAGACCTTTCTTAACAGCAGACGCCACTAAAACGCTCATTCCCTCTCTTGTTATCTCCCGTTTCGACTACTGCAACATTCTCCTCTCTGACCTCCCCCTGGTCCTTCCTGCACCCCTACAATCTATACTAAATGCTGCAGCCAGACTCATCTTCATCTCCCAATGCACTGCCTCCACCTCCACTCTCTGTCACTCTCTACACTGCCTCCACCTCCCCTCTCTGTCACTCTCCACTGCCTCCGCCTCACCTCTCTGTCACTCTCTACACTGCCTCCATTTCCTCTCTCTGTCACTCTCTACACTGGTTCCACCTCCCCTCTCTGTCACTCTCTACACTGGCTTCCTGTCCCTTTCAGAATTCTCTTCAAGCTCCTCACCACAACCTACAAGACTCTCTCCTCCGCTACCGCTCCCTACCTCTCCTCCCTTATCTCCATCCATAGTCCCTCCCGTCCCCTCTGCTCTGCTGGTGACCGTCTCCTCAACTCCAACCTGATAACTACCTCTCACTCCCGCATCCAAGACTTCTCCCAGGCCGCCCCTCTCCATTATACCAACCTACCACCTCCTATCAGACAATCCAGCACCCTCCAATCCTTCAAACACTCCCTAAAAACCCACTTCTTTAGCCTAGCCTACCCTTCCTCCACCTAAGCTTACCTGCCCTCCCCATCTTCATCACTGTGTCTCCTGTTTATTTGCCCTCTCTCACTTATGAGCTGAGCTCTTATGCCCACGATCCTCATCCCTCTACCCTGTCATCATCTCTTCCCACCTTTTTCTCTCTACTGCCTGTCTCTCTCCTTATTCACCAGCTTCTACACACATATCCAGCATCTTTATTTTCCTTACATATTGTTCTGCTTTTTTTGTACTGTATTTTTATTTGTACATGTATTGTATTCCTAAGTTATGTTTTTTTTGTACATGTATTGTGTTCCTTATTCATGTTTTTTATACCCTCTGTTAATTATTGTATTGAATTGTATATGTAACTATTGTCTTTGCTATTGCCTCTGTACAGCGCTGTGGATACTGTGTGACGCTTTATAAAAAAACATTAATAATAATAATAATATTTATTCACAATCACTGATTGGCAAACACTATTATTTCATGAAACACTTTGTTATGACTATTGTCTGATGTCTATATACTATGTCAAGATTAATTGATTAAAAATTAGTATGTTTTGTTTGGGATTTCACTTTATAATGATTGCTTTATAGTTTAATGATATCTAAGCATAAGGCATAGTCTTTTACAGTTACAGACTTTACTGTTTCATAGACAAGAACAGAAAAAAGACTCCGGCGCTTAATTAGTTCATCTGTGAGATAGATCTGCTGCAGACTCTCCAACAGAACCACAAGAAACAGTTTAACACAGCGAAAAACAATAGGTTGATTAATAAATGAATGAATTCACTGGAAAACAGGGCAACCAAGTAGCTAAAATGTTTCCTTTAATATAAACACTTCAATAAAACATTTCACTACTGCAATAAGACTTCCAAAAAACCCAGGACTGACATAAAGACAGCCCACAATAAGAACCTTTAGAATGCACACAAAACACCTGCTAGGTATTAAAATGATATTTTTATTGAAAACATTTAAAATGTTGAATGAAATGCATAACGAATATTTTATGACATGTCAGATCCATGCATGGATATATCATCTCACAGCAATTATTGGAATCATATCCAAGATACACAGCTGAACAGTGGTAAGTATAATTAGAAAAATCACTGGCCGTAAGTCCACCATATGAATGAACGGAGCAGGAGGATAGACAGCCCAAACTAACTATTTGCTGGAACCTGTCCCTATTAAATGACCAGCGGCCTCACGGCCAGCGCTTCCCCCCGTTCCGGGTCTGTATCTGACCCTATACTCACTACCAACCACCCGGCTGTCAAGAAGGATCTGGAGCGGAGCCCCGGTGCACACGGGAGCCCGAATGATGCACGTTGTTTCTGACGCGCGTTTCGTTCAAGGTCTTTTTCAAAGAGGAACCGATGCATATTGGTGAGTCCAGGTGATACCATTAAATACGCCGGCTATCCAGTGATATTGTTGCTACGCAGTTGGCATGACATCACAATTAAGCCATCAGACAAGGGGGGTAATGTGGTCCTCTGGCCCACAGAGGACTACACAAAGGAGGCCAAACGCCAACTGAGTGACACTTCATGCTATTCAAGACTGTTATTTAATCCTACTGTAAATTTCAAACAAATGTATGATAATCTCATCAATAGAGCCTTTCAGGTTGGTCTAATTACGCCCAAGGAGAAGAAGTTCCTGGACTGCCCCTACCCGAAGGCTGCTACATTATACCTTCTACCAAAGGTACACAAAAATCGTACACTACCACCTGGTAGACCAATTGTGTCTGGTAGGGGATGTCTGTCTGAACAGGCGAGTAGATTTGTTGATTATCACCTTCGCCCACATGTGTACAGCCTCCCTTCATACTTAAGAGATACTATGGATCTCCTAGCAAAATTAAATGATGTCGAGGTGACCAGTGATACACTACTGGTCACTTGCGACGTGGAGTCACTCTATACCAGTATAGACCATCACACTGGTATGGAGGCTGTGCGCTTCTTTCTCAAGATGGGCAATTTTAACGAATTCTCTGAGTTTCTGTTGAAGTTTCTGGATTTTGTTTTATCCAAGAACTTCTTCACATTTTCAAATTCTTTATATTTGCAGGTGAGGGGCACAGCCATGGGGACAGCGTGCGCTCCCACCTACGCCAACCTCTATTTGGGGTGGTGGGAGCCAAGGCCCATGAGGAATATACCATCCATGTCCTCATGTGGCTTGGGTACATAGATGATATTTTCATCTTATGGCAAGGTGACCCCTCCCTGCTTGTTGTTTTTGTTTCCATCTTGAATAGCAACCCCTACAACTTAAGATTAACAATGGAGATGTCCTCCAATAGTATCATCTTTTTGGATGTGACAATCAATATTGATCATGTGGGTAAGGTCCATACAGATCTCTTCCGCAAGGAAACAGCTACTAATAGTATCTTGCATAGTTCAAGCTTTCATCCTCCCAATACTATCAGAGCCATCCCTAAGGGAGAAGATTTAAGATTACGGAGGAATTGCTCCTCAGTCCCTATTTTTAAAGAACAAGCTAAGGAACTCCAGACCAGGCTTCTGGCCAGGGGATACAGTAAGAGTCTCTTACGTAGTACCTACCAGGGAGCCCTTGCTAAAGATAGGGACCATTTGATTCTCCCTAAATATAGAAATACATCAAAGGACAATAAAGTTAGATTTATTGCTAACTTTAATCGAGAGGCGGATAGCATTAAAAAGATCTTAAATAAACATCTTCATGTGTTGCGTTTGGATCAGGATCTGCACAAAATTTTGACTGATAAAGTTGATGTAACATGGCGTAAGGCGCCTAATCTTAGGGATACTTTGGTCTCCAGCTTTTTACAACATAAATCGTCTAGAGTGTTATCAGTAGTGGGATCTTACCCCTGTGGTAGGTGCCGGGCTTGCGGATATATGGTTAAAACGTCGGAGGTCATTACCAGATATGGAGAGACTTACAAAATTCCATCATGTATGACATGTGACACCACACAAGTCATATATTGCCTAACATGTCCTTGCCAACTTAAATATGTTGGCAAAACGAGCAGGAAATTTAAAATAAGATTATTAGAACACATAGGTTCCATAAGAAACAGCCACTCGGATGCAGCGAAAATGAGGCAACTCTCTCCAGTGGCTAGGCACTTTATGACATTTCACAAGGCTGATCCAAAAGGATTATCAGCAATCATTTTAGAGAAGGTATCCTTGTATTTGCGTGGAGGCAATCTGGACGAGAGATTGCTCCAGCGTGAAACAAGGTGGATCTTCCTATTGGATTCCCCTTGTCCTAAGGGCCTAAGAATTTCTATTGTGCTAATGTGGGACCACTTTGCCATTCCAACTTAGTCTTAATTATAATTATCCTGCCATTTTAATGCAATTATTTCTATTACAACAATTGTCATAACGCATATACCATTACATATAGAATTCTACCTTTTACGTGCAGTAGCACTGCCTCACAGTTTGCTTGTGAGCGGTAATGACTTATAATATGTCTTTGGCTGTGTATTGGCAATGTGTTATGGCCTTAATACACATAATGTTGGTTTCGCTAATATGTGTTTAACCAACATGGGGTATCATGTGGTAACTCTATATCTGTGGTCTCCCATATATGGTATATGCATTGCTTTGATTGTACATTTGGTATGTGCATTGCTCTGATTGAGCGGTTTTGAAGGTACTTTCTCTAGGTGTAATCTTCCTACTATATGTCCTTTATTGTGGTGACCAATACAAATCAATTGCGCTATATATACATTGCTTTATCATGCTTTCTTAGTTTCTAACTTATCCTATTATTATGTGCACATACGTAAGTGCTCTATTGTTTGTGTCCTCATGCTTTGATGGATTGCATTTGTTTATTGGAATCAACATTAATGATTGTAAACTTTAGGGGCATTTCCACTTTAAGGAACTCGTTGACAATTGCCGTACAATATAACAAATATATTGCCTAGTATCATATAGATAATGTAACCATGACTATCTGTCTATCACATATGTCTTTACTGTTTAAATATATGCTTATTTATCTTAACACCTGCTAATTTTACATGAAACTTTTTTCTATTATCAGTAGGAGGGTCCAGAATACGTGGCAACAATATCATTGGATAGCCGGCGTATTTAATGGTATCACCTGGACTCACCAATATGCATCGGTTCCTCTTTGAAAAAAAGACCTTGAACGAAACGTGCGTCAGAAACAACGTGCATCATTCGGGCTCCTGTGTGCCCCGGGACTCCGCTCCAGATCCTTCTTGACAGCCGGGTGGTTGGTAGTGAGTACAGGGTCAGATACAGACCTGGAACGGGGGGAAGCGCTGGCCGTGAGGCCGCTGGTCATTTAATAGGGACAGGTTCCAGCAAATAGTTAGTTTGGGCTGTCTATCCTCCCGCTCCGTTCATTCATATGGTGGACTTACGGCCAGTGATTTTCCTAATTATACTTACCACTGTTCAGCTGTGTATCTTGGATATGATTCCAATAATTGCTGTGAGATGATAAATTCATGCATGGATCTGACATGTCATAAAATATTCGTAATGCATTTCATTCAACATTTTAAATGTTTTCAATAAAAATATCGTTTTAATACCTAGCAGGTGTTTGGTTTGGTGTGCATTCTAAAGGTTCTTATTGTGGGCTGTCTTTATGTCAGTCCTGGGTTTTTTGGAACCTGGATTTGACCCACTCTAATTATACCACTTACATTTAGTGCATCACCTTTGTTTGTTATTGCGCACTACTGCAATAAACAATGACACAGTATCATATATAGAAAATATGAGCAGAAAAACAAAGTGGTAGAGCGTCCACCTTAGGAGCGCACAGTATGATCGACAAACAGACTGTGGGACCGATAGTAAATGCTTAAGGTGATATTAATGAGGTCCCCTGTGCAAAGTTCAAGTACACGCCAGTGCACTCTCTTTAGTACAATTGATGTTAAGTCCTAAGTACAGATGTAAGGCAGAGAATAAGTCATGGTGGCATGCAGTATTTCACAGTGAGGAAAAAGCATGCAGTAAAGGCTAATAAGCCATCACATATGGTTACCAGTGTTCCCGGGGTGCTTAGCAGTTAATATCCGCAGTTCGTTTAAACACCTTCGGGAATTAGGCTTGTCTCCTGGGTAATGGACATCGGGTCTCTCAAAGGAGAGCTAAGTGGTGAGTCACCACCTATTGATGCAAGGAGCACTTTTCGAGGCGTATGTACAGAAGGAGCATATAAAAAGATGTACAAAGTATGCAGAAAGAGTCTCTGTTTATATTATAGGATACATTTTAGCTACTTGGTTACCCTTTTTTCCAGTGAATTCATCCATTTGTTAATCAACCTATTGTTTTTTTGCTGTGTTAACCTGTTTCTTGTTTAAAAGACCTGAAAAGTCAAACACTGGATAATACCGATGAGGACAGCATTCTTCTTTATGACATATGATCCAGCTTTTTGAAGATATTAAAGATATATGAAGATTCCTGTATGGCGAAATTATCACACTCTATAGGGTGAAAAGAACTAACACCTTGTTTGAAACAACCAATCATTGCTAGTCAACTTTTTAATGAACCAATGTATTTGCAGATTATGTTCACACTTATCCCTATGGTAAATACTCTGGGGTTGAGGCCAGAGAGCGATCAGGATTGGTGCTGTGTAAAGGACAGTCTGTTTGCTGTTTATTTTTCAGTAAATAGTTTTAATCTTTAACCTGTTATTTGGACAATCAGTTATTCATTTTTATTAACAATAACATAGTTGTTGAGGTTGAAAAAAGACACCAGTCCATCAAGTTCATCCTATTATGGATTTCCTGCGATCTCTATCTTTATAATTGAATTAATCCAGATGACGCAAACTCCAATCTGTTGCAATCTGAGAAAATCCCTACTGACCCAAGATGGCCGTCCTGTTACTCCCTGGATCCACTACCGTCCTTAATTTTAATTAATGGTCCTGGTAACCCTGTATGTGCTTTTCTACAAAATTACACACATGAAGTGAACCTTCCCTGGCAGTGACTCCACACCCTGACTGCCCTTACTGTGAAGAACCCTTCCCTGGCAGTGACTCCATACCCTGACTGCCCTTATTTTAAAGAACCCTTCCCTGGTAGTGACTCCACATCCTGACTGCCCTTACTGTAAAGAACCCTTTCCTTTGCTGGTTGTGAAATTCCTCTGCTCTAACCCTAGTGGGTGTCCTGTGTACAGTCCTTGGGGTAAAGAGTTCCCGTGACAGTTCTCTGTATTGCTCCTTGATGTAGTTGTATATAGTCATCATATCTCCTCTTAGACACCTCTTTTCTAAAGTAAACATGTCTAAACTGGCTAGCCTTTCCGTAAACATGTCTAAACTGGCTAGCCTTTCCTCATATCTCAATGACTCCATACCCTTTATCAATTCTGTCTCCCTTCTCTGAACCCTTTCTAGTTCCAAAATGCCTTTTTTCAGGGCTCAGCAGTCCTTATTTAAAGCCTGCAGCTGGAGCACACATTGCCAGTTATAGCGTCTAGTCTGTCTTCTGTTACTTGCTTGTGTTCCTGCTTGACCTCGGTTCCAGCGTCTCCTATGTGTCTCCCTGCTTCCGCTGCATTTCTCATTTATGGTCAGAGGTCAGTTGTTCTTGTATGTTGTTGTCAGAAAGAATGCGACTCTCTCACTTACGCCTTTGGCGCAAAAGTCTGTGAGCGGCCCTGGCAGTTTCCTATCAGAGTAAGAAGGCTCGGCCAATCCTGCACTGTAAAAGCCGTCTGTGACTCTCGGTCCCTGCCGGTTATACTGTGCTTCATGCTCCATCTTCTTTGCTCTGTGATTACTGACAGTCATGTTGGATTCTTGCCGTGCTCCTCTACTCATTGGGCCATATTCAGAGATCCGAAATTAACGAAAGTTCTTGCAGCAACTGCGCGTGCGTAGTAATAGTAATACGCCGTCTACGTTGAAGTTAAGGTCGGAAATAGCTAAGGGTCGGACTTGTGAATCGGACGGGGAAGAATCCGACCCTAAGTGCGGCGGAAATATAAGCACCTAAGGATTTGCATAGAAATGGGCGGGGGGAGGCATTGAGATGAGGGAAAGTGGGCGCGCTTACAGAGTTAGGGCCACAAATATCCGCAACTAATACACATAAGGCCGGAAGTTACTGCGGTCAGATAGGGCAAGTCAATGCTGGTGTAAGTTTAGGTCCAGCCGGGGGTTTCGAGGAGAGTGACTGTTTTTACTGGTGGCTGTAACCTGCTCCAACCTGCTACTTAGTTGCGTACATTTGCAGCCCGATCGCCGACGGAAGTGCATTGTCCTTTCCTCTTCTGATCCTTATTCCTAACTGTGTTTTGGTTCTTGCTGCCTTCTATCAGGGTTAATTCACTTTTTCCATCTAGTTACTGTATGATTTCCATCCTGTACTTACTCCATTTACTATTGCCTTTTGGTATTGTTACTTTGTCATAAAAAGAAAACCTGTAAAGCAATAAATGTAACATAAAAGAACACATAGAATACATGCACTGAAATACAATGTTATCTTCAGGCCCATAGTATATCTGATGTCACAGTACAGCTTGAAGGGAGAGCGGCTTTTATTGGTGCAATTAAGTTACGAGCTGTCTTTATTGAGAATAAAGGTTGTTTATTCATTCATAACCAGAGAGAAAGAAAAACGAAATTGTGTTACATGATGAAGGCAGAGGGGTATATAACATCTAGCAGGGTCAAGGTATTGAGATTAGAAATCTCTCCGGCTGGGCAGACGTTCAGACGATATATTGTGTGGAGTTTATCCATTTCTGTTATAGGATTCCCCATGTTTGGGCACTGACGTTGACACGCTGGTCATCTCACTCCTTATAAATTCAAAATCCTGTATTTTTGGTCTTTCCCCAGAACACACTTTGATAAAGTCATCCACAAATATTTATTTGCCCTTTTTCCTTGGCCCAGGTGATTGTCTCCTGTAAGTGGATGGTTGAGATGCCTCTATTGGTAAGATACTGGACAATGCTCGGTAATGAAATCTTGGCTCATGTGAGATACGTTTATACAGATAGAAAAGAACCTCATATATGCTATAAGGTCTGGGCTCCTGGGATGGACTCTGCCTGTTATATCATTACTCCCCATGTGCTCTGCGAGGCACATGCTCTTAATCCTACTCTTGTTATTGGTTCCATAAATGCTCCCTAATGAATGCTGTCAATCAGTTACAATATGTTTCCTCTTTTAGGGGTAGTTGCTAGGGGCAATGATCTATCACTTTTTATGCCTTAATGTATCACAATGTGATGTTGGCTTAAGTTATGAGCATTGATCACTGTGGCTACCATTGCTGATGTAAATGTATAAATCCTTAGGACATTGTGGAAATTTGGCACTGGGTAAATTGGTTGAAATGTGTGGGTTTGAGGTTTGAAGTGTCATTCTGCTCACTTCTATCCTCATCACTTCTATCCTCCTCACTTCTATCCTCCTCACTTCTATCCTCCTCACTTCTATCCTCCTCACTTCTATCCTCCTCACTTCTATCCTCCTCACTTCTATCCTCCTCACTTCTATCCTCCTCACTTCTATCCTCCTCACTTCTATCCTCCTCACTTCTATCCTCCTCACTTCTATCCTCCTCACTTCTATCCTCCTCACTTCTATCCTCCTCACTTCTATCCTCCTCACTTCTATCCTCCTCACTTCTATCCTCCTCACTTCTATCCTCCTCACTTCTATCCTCCTCACTTCTATCCTCCTCACTTTTATCCTCATCACTTCTATCCTCCTCACTTCTATCCTCCTCACTTCTATCCTCCTCACTTTTATCCTCCTCACTTCTATCCTCCTCACTTCTATCCTCCTCACTTCTATCCTCCTCATCATCATTGTACAATATTAGCTCATCCCCACTCAATGACATTGTCTGATGGCCCTTTGCAGCTGCCGTGTTCATAAAAAAACAACAAGTCGCTCATTTTAATGAACATCAACTTCTATACGTTTTGGTAATCTTTTGGTAATTGGTTAATCTTTGTCGCCTATCGGTTCCCGGCTGCACTAAATACTCTTTCAGAGTACACACTGAGGGATGTTAAGCTTAAATATAGTATTGCTAATTATATTATATTATATTATTATATAAGGGTGTCTACAGTAACTTTTTTTCCTCGCCAGGGCACTAGGATTAGCCAGATTATGGAAAATGATCACTATATTTTGGCAGCCATGCTTGATCCTATATCTATACATACATATATACATATATCCCCCTCCCCCTCCTCCTGGTTGGTATAGAGGGTGTATCAGTGTCTATATCTATACATACATATATACATATACCCCCTCCCCCTCCTCCTGGTTGGTATAGAGGGTGTATCAG
>WWET01000444.1:684463-699122 GCA_011038615.1 Limnodynastes dumerilii | reverse complement strand
TAGGGAATATTGCATATTTTAAATATTGGTAACAATTTAAATGAAAACTTAGCATCAAGACATTTCTAATGAACACTATCAATTATTGGTCTGTTATAATGTTTACTACTGTACCTATTTTAAGGTTATTTATCTAGTTTTGAATGAAAGAATTAGGGAAATACTGTCCTAACCCACAAAGATAAAAACAGAGGACCGGATTCTTACTTACCCATATATTCCATATGGTAGCATCCGCTGTGGAAGTCATGTAATGGAAGCGTGGCCTGATGATATGTAATCCACAGCAGCTACACACCTAAGAAATTTTTGGAGGTGTTATGCAAGGCCCCCATCAGGGAGAAAGAGCCGGAACTATGGTCCTGGGCTCGAAGTTGATGGGTTCCGCGATACTCACCTTTGCTCTGCGGGTCAGCATTAACCGGCCCAAGGTTAATGCTGATCAGCGTTGCCCTGCCCCCTATGTGACATCCCTGATGACGACAGTAGGGGTGTTGGGGTTCACAGATGTGTCCCGGGCCCCACTATTTCTGACAAAATGACCCTGGTGTTATGAATTAAACTAGAAATATTCTATACAGTATATGTGCTAGACTTCCTGAATAACAAAATAAACATAAAATAAAAAACATGAGAAGATGAGAAGATAAGGTAGCCTATAGCACTTGTAAATGCCATTAGGCACCTAAAAACAGCTGTGGGACACTTACCGTAATTGCTTAACTGCACCTACGGATTTCACACTTAAGTGTGAATCCGGTCTATGATTACTATATACAAATATATTAAGGGTCACCCACTAAGTCTAGAGGAAGGTCTTCAGTCTCCTCATCTATCGGCCTACTATCATGCAGTTCATCTTCAAAGGGTACTAGACTGGTTGTCCTCCCCCCTAGCAAAACAATGGATCTCTCTTGAGAACAGTTTCATCCGGACACTTCTGCAGTTCCTCCCACGGCTCTGCTCACTCCAAGCTATGACCTACCCTGCTATTACGCCAACTTAAAAGTTTGGAGATGAACTCGCCTAAGAGATACTTTCTCCTCACAGTGTTCCCCCTTAGCTCCCCTCTGCTATAACACTGACTTCCCTCTGGGTTTGGATCCCCGCAACCTGGCAGATTGGTCGGCAGTCTGGCTTTTCCGAATCCTCCAAATATTACACAAGGATTCTCTTTATGCCTTCTCCGAACTTCAGTCCAAGCACTCCCTTTCACCTTCTTCAATCTGGTCCTATATTCAAATTCATCATTACCTTACCTTTACCAGGCATGGTATGCATATTAAAAGAGAACTCACTGCATTTGAGATGCTCTGTACCAAATCACCTCCCCCTAAACATGCAATATCTATCATCTATAAGCTACTCCTTAGTAACCTCTACCCAGTAGCCCCCGATATACAGAAGCCTGGAAACGCAACATGATTAACCCCCAACCCCTGAAGAGTGGTCTTGTATCTTCCAAATCTTCTCCCAGCCTCTCTGTAATAGACACCCAACTCAAGATCTTAATGAGATGGCACAGAACGCCCCAATTGCTCCCTAAGTTCCTCCCTCATGTCTCTTCCTTTTGCTGGTGTTGTAACCTCTTCACAGGCTCCCTGGCACACATTTGGTGGAGCTGCCCCAAACTCATTCCATTCTGAGACCAGGTGTTTAAGATAGCTCGCAAGGTGACGTGCACCAATATCCCCACTGAAACACTGAAACACTCCCTTTTGCTACATCTCAGCAGCCCCGCAAGAGCTGTGATCCCAGTTCACTGGAGAACTACTACCTCCCCCTCAATCTCTGAATGGCTCAAGAGAGTGGCGTTCTATAGGTCGATGGAGGAACTAATTCTCTCTGCCACTGATAAATTCTCTGAATACACAACTACCTGGTACCCGTGGATCCTGTTCCTTGACACCTCTCCCCTCGCCAACTCATTATAAGGTTTTAGAATCCCTACACATCCACCCTTTCCTGAAACAGTCTAAAACATCTGGAAATAACAACTGGCTACTCCCTTCTTCCTATCTTCTCTTTCTTTCTTTTTTCTTTCTTTCCTTCCCCTCTCTCCATCCCTTTTCTCTCCTATTCTCACCATAGATTCCTTATAAGTCGCATATGTCCTGTTGTTACTTATGCAACTCTTTGCTTACCTAGATTGGTTGTTAAACTTTGTACCTACCTGTTACATGCCACTGTTACAAGTATTTGCCTGGCACTGTTTGTAAATTTCCAACCTGTTTGGACTAAGGTTAGAGGAAGTTTCATAACCAGCAAAGGAAAGGGTTCTTTACAGTAAGGGCAGTCAAGATGCAGACTTCACTGTCAGGGATGGTTGTGATGGCAGACTCCCTTGATATGTTTAAGAAAGGGTTAGACACATTTTTAGCAGAAAAGGGCATCCAGGGTTACCAGGATCGTTAATGGCCTGAGGCAACTCTAACTTGAGGGTAAATTTAATACAAAGCAATGCAATGTAAATACAGTATGAGTACCTTTTAAAAATATAATTTTAGTTCAAACACAAAAACTTTTACTACAGTATTTGTGACCATCCATAAATTAATTTTCCCCACATAATTTTCATCTTTATCTAATTAAAAAAATTATACTTTGTCATACAACATTGGTCATTTTCATTCCCCCCAAAAAATGTAATGTGGAATAAAATTTCTTTAGTTATTATTTGTTGAGTTTTATAAACAAATTTTATGATTTGTATTAACAACATTTCTAATTAATCATTGTTCATGAGTTTCAAGCTATTTTGGAATGTGTGTCATTCTAACTCATTAAACTTACTAACTGTGGGGTAGATCCAGAACTACGTTTGCCGTACGTTTACTCGCGTAGCGTATTTACGCGTGTGTACTTTCTATACACTCCCCTTAGCACACCCCTTGAATGTACGTATTTTGTCAAGATTCGCTTTTCAAACCCTACCTTAACTTTTGCCAACGTAACCGCAGTGATCCGCACACGTACATATGGGCAACACGTATTTACGTAGCTAAGCACGCCCATACTGTACACTTTAAATACAAACCCCCACCTACTTAACGTATTTCAGACTCACGTAAAATTGGCACGCCCACACGTAAGTATTTACGTGACACATACGTGAATGGCCCATACGTTCACAATTACGCTACGTTACTGAGCGTAATTTCTATGGTGCGCATGCGCAGTACTTACCAAAAGGCGATTTTACGTCTCCGCCATACGTAAATTCGCTCACAAGCGTTGTTCTGGATCTGGCCCATAGCTTGTAAATGCCGTGTGTACGAGGACAGGATCTTAGGATCGCACGCACATAAGTTCGTTGCGTTTGAATAGACTCTCGAGCGGCCGTGCGTTCCTCTTTCAGAATCCGGGCCATATATTTACATTTTGCTGTAATATTGTGTTTAGTAAATCTAAGTCTTCTGCGGTACCTGATCTGCAGCCACCTCGTACCCATCAGGATTCATGGACGGCATTATATGTATCCTGGTGTTCTGGATGAGTTTGGTGACCCTCTCGTTGCCGTTCCGATACTCCTCACACAGGAACTCGGAGAGCTGGATGAGCAGTTCCCGTCCCAGGATCTCATTACCGTGCATATTCGCCACATACTTAAATTCTGGCTCCACTGGGTAGAAAATAAAACATAATTGACTTTTGCAAATGCAACACAAAAATATGTCACTGCAGGATGGCAGAATATGCTTTATTATCGTTATTATTGTTTATAAGGCCACGGAGTCCGAAGAACCAGACTGTGAGCAAAAACAGCCCCAATGCATGGAACAGAGACATACAAAGGAGACATAATAAAAGAGACATGAAAACAAAAGACAGAGAGGGACCCGCTCACCAGATTTTACAACCTAGGGGATTACTGAGTAAATCTACTGTGGTATGAACGATTGTCGCATTGAAACAGGATTAAGCCCCAAATGTCTAGTACTTTACACAAATAATATCCTTGTGTTCCCCCCTCTCTCCAAACACTCCTCTTGTTGTTTCCCTGTGAAAAAAATAAATCTAAAATAAATGAATGTATAAAATATAAACAATAAAAACAGACAAATGCAGTTTTTACCAACCACAGACTAAGAACTGCATGTCACATGGCTGACAAACATGATGGAATAAGGTGAAGTCTGATTGGTCCCTACTCACATGCTTCACAGCCACGCCTACTCAGCCCGATTTGGTCTGACACCATTTTGCATTCGCCACAGTTTAACGCCATCCTTGCGTGAATAATAGCGAATGTTTTAACAATCAAATCTTAAACATTGCGTTACAATTGGCATTGCATACATTTCAGATAATAAAACAGTTTTAGTAACAAAATACAAAAAAAGAATAGCAGAGAAGAGCGTATTTAGTCTATAAACTGTAGGGTGGTTTGCTTTAGAAAATTTGTGGAAAAATTACTTCACTGAAAGGGTGATAGATAAGTGGAATAGCCTCCCATCTGAGGTGGTTCAGGATATCACAGCAGAACTATTTAAACATGCTTGGGATACATATAAGGATATTCTAAATCTTGGGATGTAGTTGCTGCTGCAATAGCCCATATTTGACACTGATACAACCAACAGCATAACTGCAGCTGTATCAGTGCCAACACCTGTTTAATAAAGAATATTGCAATCCCAAAATGGATACAATGTCAAATGCTCTTATTTTTATAAGGTACCCATTTTAGTTATATTTAGGCTGCGGGACAGGGATGTTTGGGGTTAGTCTGCGGAGAGGGAAGGTTTAAGGCTAGACTGCCTGACAAGGATGGTTAGGGGAGGGTTAAGGTTAGGATGAGGCAAAGTCATGGCTAGGGTTAAGATCAAGAAAACTTTACTGTTGCCATCGCACTCTTTGAAGACAGCAGTCACAGAAACAATACCATGTGTCCGGAAACTGTTGAAAACTGGCAGCAGTTTTCACTATAGTGCTGCATAGTGATCTATCGAAAGACAGTTTACTGACATGGTGAACTACACCACTAAAGCTTAAGCTAAACTGAGGTTCATATAGGATATAGGGTCAGTATGGTTTAAGAAATATTGGGCAGCAGGGCCACCATCAGAGGGGAACAGCTGGAACCGTTGTCACGTGCCCGGACCTGATGGGGGCCCACCAATACTTACCTAGCTCTGTAGCAGCAGGTATCGGCGGTATCCTGTCACCGATACTTGCGGCTCAGAGCTACTCAGTAGCCGGCCAATGAGCAGGGAATTTCTTCCCTGCACACCGGGCCACTGATAAAGCATGTCTGCCACCCCCCGCCCCTCTGTCACCATAGACGTCACATTGGGGCAGGGCCCGTGGCTGGGTCCCAGGCAACGCATTTGATGACGACGGCCCTGTTGGGCAGGCACGATGGGCCAAGCAGCTCTTATCTGGCATCACATTCTATGTTTCCAAAATACTATTTATTCTGTCATACCAAAATAGAGAACAGAAAGGACTTCCTGAATACTTTAGTTTTAAATATCACGCATTCAGAGGCATTTGTAAGGAGCTTTTAGAGGCTTTGCCAAAGGCTCTTCAAAGTAAAATGCTAAGTTCTCCCAGGATTACACTATGAAAATGGATTTAACAAGAAATGTTTGTTCTGGCGGATAACAAAATAAAATGACATGAGCTACTGTCTACATATAGATTTCATCTGCAATAATGTAAAGCTTTCTTTTGCTTTTTCGTTACAGCAGACCACAAAGGCAAAGAAGGGAAGTCCAGGAAGAAACACACAAGCAAGGCAGGTATGCTAATTATTTCCACTATATATGTCTGATAAAAGAGAGAGCTAAGTATCCTGATAATACAGCCATGGTTCATTCTCATCATCATGCACCCAATCAACAATGCAAACACAGATTTGGAACAGTTGTATCCAATGGTTTATTGCTAATATTTCCTTACTGGTATATGACTGGAGACAGAAGCAACCAGCAATAATCAAACTGCAAATATACTTAGGGACAAATAACCGTGTTAAAATTCCCTGTTAATATTTTTTTTAATTATAGACGGGGGACTGGATCCAGATTTTTAATCCCCATTGGTTGCAGCCTTCTCTGCGAACAAGAGAAGGCCACTCCCCTCACCCACCCAAAGTTACAATTGCTGATCCCTACATTAAGTCTGGATACACAACCTCACTGTACAAGCTAAATATTTTCCCCCTCTCACCTACTATAATCTCTATATCCTGCCCTGTCCCTTCCCACCATTGGAAACACTACAGGTACAGAATTCTAGATCCAGAGGATCCATATCTGTACAAGGCATGTGGCACATTCACGGTCACAGAATGGGTGCTTTTTCTGATTAACTGGTCAATGATTTAATCACTGCTAAATCTAAAGGTCACTACTCTCTTTTATTTCTACTAGTTCTTTGTGCAACTTTTTACACTGTTGACTTCTCTCTACTCATAAAAAAAAGTTACAATCCCTAGGTATTCTGAACACAACTCTTTCCTGTTTCACATACTACAGATGAAATCGGTCTTTCAGTGTTTGCTTTTCTGGATCTACATCCCCTACAAAACGCTCTTTTACAACAAATCCACTCTGTTAGTCTCTAAATTGGTTGCCTGTATTTTATTAAATCAAATCCAAAATCCTTTTGCTTACTTAAAAGCCATCACTAAGACTGCACCGATAAACATATTTACAGTCAACTCAAGATATATCCCAGCTCACTTTCTCATATCTTCACAGGATATACAGGTCTACACTACTCTAAACACAAGCTCTGATTCCTGATTAAAGGACTTTTCCCATTCTCTGGAGTAATCTTCCTTGCCCGTTAAGATTATCCTCTACTTTCCAAAGTTTCAAGTACTCCCTTAAAATTCACCTCTTCAGACAACCTTAGCAAATTCCCAAGTATACTTCTTTACATTAGTCTACCCAGTATTTACTACTTTGCTATCCAGTTCTCCTTTCTGTTACAGGATTAACACAAATATTTTCTTTCCATACTAAAATTCTCCTCAGTTCTGCTACTAACACTGCTGTGTGACTGGATCATACAGAGCACTGAGCACTTTTACCATACAATCTGGCTGATCTATTGTGTGATATATAGCACTTGATCTTATGTATCAATACCCAATGTCATATAGTGTAAATTTGCTTTCTTACCCACCCAGTCATGTTATATTAATTGTTAAAATTGTAAAGTGCTATGTGATCTGATGGCTCAATATAAAAACCTGTAAATAACACCCAAGGCCTCTTCTGATTATTAAAAAGATATTTACCCAGAGAACTGCACTGTTTTTATTCCCTTTTGTTCTAGTCATTATTCTCATTACACACAAAGACCTTCTGTGTGTAAATATCCCTGAAGATAACAAATTTCTCATTCTATGATCAAGGTCGCTTAGATCACATTTTTTCCAGTTTCTATTATGGTCTGAAGATCAAGTCATGTCTTTGTCACGTCTGCATGCTATCGTGCAATTTTTGTGTGGTTGAAATGAATGCATAATGAATTAAAATTTAATGAATGCATGAGGGCTACTAGTACAGGTTACAGTAATCCTTTAAAGAGGAAAATAAACAAAGGCTACAAATAAATATAAAGTAACTTTTTTTTTTTTTTTTTTTTAAAGTGACAAAGGTTTAGAACCAATATAATGTGATTGCTATTAATTATTAAACCTTTTGGACTGTATGCAGACTCCCGGACTTATAACATATACGTCCGGAGTTTTGCGGTAAATTTTTTGCGTAATCTACGTGTCTTTTCCTTATGTAGATTACGTATATGCGGTCTTTGAGATCTACGTAAGGAAAAGATACTTAGATTACGTAAAAAATTTACTGCGCATGCGCAGTAGTAAAAACAGCAAAACTCCGGACGTATATGATATACTTCCAGGAGTCTGCATACCGGAGTCTGTATATGATATACTTCCAGGAGTCTGCATACGGGAGTCTGTATATGTTATACGTCCGGGAGTCTGCATACATATCCTTGTTTTTATTGATAATAATGAGCTGGTTCCAGATAGTATTGTCCCCAAAATCCATACATTGGGGCAGATCCTGAACTACGCATTTCCGCGAATTTACGTGTGGCGGACACGTAAATTCGCAGATTTGTACACACTGCGCATGCGCACCGCAGAAAATACGCACATTCACGTAACGTATTTTCAAACGTATGGAGAATTCACGTATTGCTAACGTAAATACTTACGTGTGGGCGTGCCAAATTTACGTTAGTAATACGTGCGTTTTACGTGAAGTAGGCGGGGGGTGGTATTTAAAGTGTACAGTATGGGCATGCTAAGCTGCGTACGTTCGCGTAGTCTGTACGCCCGTTAGCGGACGTATTCTGTTACGTTAGGAAAAGTTAAGGTAGGGTTTGGGTCGCGTAATTTGAGATAATACGTCCGTGCAAGGGGTGTGCCGTGGGGAGTGTATTGACCTTACGTGTACGAAAATACGCACCGCTAAAATACGTATGCACACACGTTGTTCTGGATCTACCCCAATTGTTACTGGATTGTGCAAGTGCTGATTGGAATATATTCTGTCCATACCTATGGTAGAAGTAGGAACTTAAAAGTGGGGGAATGTAAATCTAAAGATAATGAACATGTCTTGGCCTATGCCACTTACTCACATAAAATAGCAATACTCCATATCACCCTACCTTATTACAGCAAAATCCCACAAATGACAGCAGTACCACACACCACCAGCACACATTGCAGTAATAACTTGTGACTGCAATAACCCCAAGTACTTTAAAGCAATGACTGCATACTTAATCCACACACATTACAGCAATAGTCTCTCCACCTGCAGATAGTTCCCTAATATATGTATGAAAATCTCCCTACAGACAGCTCTCTTACACACACATTACAGCAATACTCCCTGCAGACCAGAGCAGTATCTTAAAAAAAGCTGTGCTGTACGTAATGCATTGACGTACATAATGGCCTAACCCGGGCCATACTGTACAATTTAAATGCCACCCTCTGCCGACAAAGCGTATTTCCGGGTGTCGTATGGATGACCCGCCCCTTCACTCGTATTTACACAGAAGTTACGTACAATCACAGTTATATTGCTTAATGTCTGCCATGCGCATGCGCAATACATAGAAAGAGGCCATTTTAGGACAGTGGCTAGCGTAAATACGCTAGCGTACTGAAATCTGGATCTGGCCCTATGATATTAAGTTTTACCAAATGTACATGTGTACTACAATAAATATTTAATGTTATGCCATCCAATACAATACGATACAAAACAAAATGCATCTTACTGACCAATACTGTCCACTATAAAAGAGTTCCATATAACCCCACCCTTAAATTCCTGTGTGTATTTTACATGTTAAGTATGGAAAATATGCATGGAGAATGACCAGCGCTCCCTGCCTGCCTACTTTACATCCCTCCCCCACCCAAGTTACCTTTCTTCTCATGGAGGCTGCACGGGCACACCTCCCCTTTCTTAAAAAATGAAGTGTTATCTTTAAAGATCGCACATAGCTAACCATTGGGCCAGATCCAGGGCTATGCTTTTACTACGCTGCGTACTTACCATACTCCCCTTTTACTACGCTGCGTACTTACACTAGCATACTCCCCTTAGCACACCCCTCTCATGTACGTACACTACTCTAAACACAAGCTCTGATTCCCGATTAAAGGACTTTTCCCAGGCTGCACCCATTCTCTGGAGTAATCTTCCTTGCCCGTTAAGATTATCCTCTACTTTCCAAAGTTTCAAGTACTCCCTTAAAATTCACCTCTTCAGACAACCTTAGCAAATTCCTGAGTATACTTCTTTACATTAGTCTACCCAGTATTTACTACTTTGCTATAAAGTTCTATTTTCTGTTACAGGATTAACACAAATACTTACTTTCCATACTAAAATTATCCTCAGTTCTGTTACTGTCTGTCTCCCCCACCCAAGTTACCTTTCTTCTCATGGAGGCTGCACGGGCACACCTCCCCTTTCTTAAAAAACGAAGTGTTATCTTTAAAGACCGCACATAGCTAACCATTGGGCCAGATCCAGGGCTATACTTTTACTACACTGCGTACTTACACTAGTGTACTCCCCTTGGCACACCCCTCTCATGAACGTATTTTAGGCGCCTTACGCTTTCCATACCCTACCTTAACTTTACGCTGTGTAACCACTAGCGGACAGACTTCAAACATGTAGCTATGCTGCTAAGCATGCACATACTGTATGACTTAAATGCCTCATCCCGCTTTCGAACCGTAAATACTGGTGGCGTATGGCTGGCACGCCCCTTCGTAAGTTGATACGCTACTGATACGTGACTGCGACTTACGCTATGCCTTACGTGGCATAACATCTGCCGTGTCCATGCACAGTAAGTACTAATGTGTGAATTTACGCTAGCGGCTAGCGTAAATTCACTTGCGGACGTTGTTCTGGATCTACCCCCATGTATCTAAAGGCTATGTAGCTTGTGTAGTCAGTATGACTATGCATGCTCAATAGTCTTTTTTGCAATAAATGCATCATTTTCCCTCAATATCACAGGAAATATCATCAATAAAGATATTAAATAGTGTTGGTCCAAGTCCAGAACTCTAGGTAACTCTACTGGTTACATTACCATCCCCAGAAGGGATTCCATTTACTACAACCCTCTGTTTTGTCTATATTGTAATTTAAGATTGTATCCACCCAACTATTTTTTAAATCTAATCCCGAAGTTGCATTGTGGCACAGTATCAAACACCTCACTGGAATCTAGATAAGTTTTGTTCGTTACAATTTCCCCTTGATTTATTACTTTGGTGACCCTGTCAAAAATTCAATAAGATTTGTTTGACATACTATCCCAGATTCCCATCAGTGAGTCCATATTTTTGGGGATCTTGTAGGACAGGTTACTGGATTTATTTGTATAATTTGATCTTCTGATCTGTAGATAGCTGTTTCTTCCCCACTTCCACTTTTATGCAAAGATACTACTTGTAACTACACTTGTAACTAGTGACTGGTTGTAAAATTTGGTTAATAGTTTTGCCAGCATCCCTCTAAGCTGTATCCTAGAATGTATCCCATCTGGCCCCATTGATTTGTCCACTTTCAGCTTTAAAAGTTCTTTTAAGACCTGTTCCTCAGTGAATGTTGTAGTAATTGCCTTCTTTGAATCAGTTATTTTCCTATTTAAATGTGGCCCTGTCTCTTTTCTTTCTTTTGGGAATATTTAACAAAAATAATTGTTAAAATAATGAGTCTTTCTATACCCTCTTTTGTTTTTGCCTTTCATTTATATACCTTAACAAACATTTGTCCTCTTTTTGTACTGAGTGGGACAGTTTTTCCTAAGTTTGTGCCTTTTCTGTGTTTGTGACAGGGATTGTCTTCTTTATTAGCTAGTGGCCAGACAGGCCTAGGATTTATTTTTATTGGGTTTTGTTTTGTGTGCTTTTAGTGTTGCCAGTTTTGTGTGACAATAAACCACACTTCATTATTTGCATCATATCTGGACTGGTGTCTGCTGATTTTGGTTGCTAAACAGGAGACTGTGTCTGTGGTTGCCTTGGAAATGGCAACCTAAACCCCTGATCTTGCGAAACCACCCACTGTCAGCTTGCGGATGGAGATTTGGATCCAGCTCATTCTTATTGCTTTATTATACAAAGTGCCACATCATAGTGTGGGATTGCAGTTAATGAAAACAGTGTTATTGACAAGATAATGTTGGTTATCATCATGATTATCCAAGGCTACACATGTACTGGTCCTAGTGTATTTCTTCACATCTGCCTCTCTGCAGCATATTTGTTAGCGCACCTTATTCAGCAGCCAGCGTGTTTATTAGATTTTTGGGAATGCACAGTGTGAAATCACTCAATATGTTCCAGTTTGCTTTTCGTTCTTTCTAGTTTAAAACATTTACTTAATTATGATTAAATACATTGTGTGATGCAATTAGTAAGTTACGTTTCTGAGAAGGGCCCATTTACTATATTATATATTTGTTAATACCCAGTGTTTTGTGCGATCTGTGAATTTTTCATATTTGTTTCCAACACTAATGTGCTGGCACTATATAAAGCAATGCTAATAATGCTTACTACACCATAAATATATGCATTGCTAGGAAAATGCATGGTTCACGGTTCCTGGCTTTATCATGTGTTAGCATATGAATTAGATATATATGTTCAGAATATTTTCAAGAGCCATAATTACTCTCCTCCACTACAGAATTCTCTCATCCTCACCCACAAAGCTTTCTCCATTCCCACTGCACCCCACATCTACAACCTTATCTCCACTCACACTCCCTCTCTTCCTCATTGCTAAGCCGCCTCTCCTCCCAACTTGTCACCATGCCCCACGCCCATCAGACTGTGCCCTAGCAAATCTGTAAGTGGTCACTCAAAACTCACTTCTTGCATGCATTATACTCCTTAACCTAACCTTTTCTCCTGCTCCCCATCCACACTCTTCCCCCACATCACTTTTATGACTTCACTATCTTCCTTCCACTTGTTCTATCTCCTATTTTCCCACTCTGAATCTCTTGTTTATCTGCCCCCCTCCTCCCTCTTATACCCCTTTCACATCCCTGCCCCAGCAATATCCCGGGTTTGTGAACCCAGGATATTGCCATGTCAGCAGAGGATTGCAGGGTCACAGACCCTGTTTCACATTGCAGGGCTGACCTGGGAAATTCCGGGACCCGGGTCTGCCCTGTTAGCAGCGTGAGTCATCACACTGTGTAATTTCTTTACTGTTGCTCTGGCAACACTTGTTGCCAGGGCAATAGTAAACAAAATACACCAATGAAGTAGTTTCTGTGTTACCCGGGTAGCACCTTTCACACTGCACCCCTACCCGGGTCGGACCCGGGAATAACTCTTTTGTCCCGGTTCCAATTTCACACTGAGAACCTTTTAGGGCAAGCCGCAAAAACCCGGGTTTTTAGGGCAATGTGAAAGGGGTTTCAGTTTGTAAGCTGTTGTGAGCTGGGCCCTCCATCATCTTGTCCTGCCCCTTACAATGCCTAATTTCTGTCTCTTCCATTCTCTGTCTTTCAGAATTGGGTTGTGTCCTTATTCTTATCATTTTAGTGTTAATGGGCCTGATCCAGACCTACGAATGAGAGCGGAGCGTATTATCGCTGCAGCGTAAAAACTCCCCTTATCTTCTTTTCATTACGCCCGCCGAACCCTACCCTAACTTTTCCCTGTGTTCGTACGTATTTTCGTAGCGACGCACTGTTCGTAGCGGGCTAAGTACGCCCATACTGTACAATTTAAATGGCTCCCCCCGCCTACATACCTTAACTCCAGCGTCCGTACTAACTTCGGACTATAAACATGCCCCGTCGTCAGAAAAAACGCGAACAATACGAATGCCAGAATCGCCGCTATGAAAAGGTCTTTGGTACGACCGGAAGTTGTCATTATGCACATGCGCAGTGTGATTTTTCTGCCGTTTTTACGCTTAGGATCAGCGATAGCTCGCATGCGAGCGTAGGTCTGGATCAGGCCCAATGTCACAACGCCGTTATATTGGGCTATTGATATTCTGTATGTTTTGGAATTTGCACAATACAATGTAATATTTACTCTCAATAAAACTCCAACAAAGCTTTTGTAGATTTAAATGAGTTTTACTTGTAATTGCTTTGTTCTTATTGGCCAATCAAGAATAATGTTCACCATTCACAGCAATATTTCACTGTTTCAGTCTTTATGATCAACAAATATCTTCTTTTAACACAGTATTTTACTAATAGCTATCGATAATAGCGCTACAATCTTTCTAAGCCAAATAAATTACAATTATCTTGTACCATCAATCATGCAGTATCTTGCAATAAATTAGCTAGCAGGTTAAAGCATAAACAATCATGCAATAACTTTTAAACATTAACTAGCACTATAAGATAGAAACATGCAAATAATCACGTTTAAACAGTTAGATAGCAGGCTTCAGGCAATATATGCAGTCCTTTGCAATCAATTAGCTAGCAGGTTAAAGCAATATCAATCATGTAATAACTCTTGTACATTAATTAGCACTGTAAGATAGTAACATGCAAATAATCATGTTGAAACAGTTAGATAGCAGGTTTCAAGCAGTACTAATTATGCAGTACCTTGTAATTAATTAGCTAGCAGCCAGGTTAAAGCAATAACAATCATGCAGTAAATTTTAATTGCAACTATGTATAATAGACCATTGACAGCAATAAAACTTTTAAGTGTCTGCATAAGAAGAAGCAACTAGAAAGGTTTCCAGGGCCGGCGCTACCATTAGGCGATCTTAGGCGATCGCCTGGAGCGCCGGGTCCGGGGGGGCGGGAGCAGTCCCCCGCTTTCATTTACCTACCTTTTGTGTAAGTCTGCTGCGGCGCTGTGGTGAGTAAAGGGGGTGACGGAGAGATGAGGCTCCGTCACCCCCTCAGCTCAGCAGAGTCTGCGTCAATGACGCTGCGTGACCCCAAGGTCACGCTGCGTGTCATTCATCAGAGAGAGAGAGCACCGCAGAGGAGTAGGTAAGTGACTGGTGACTATGGGGGGTTCTGTATGGTTATTATAGGGTGGGGGAAGGGTGATTAGTATGGAGTGGGAGTAGTGATTATTATGGGATGGGGGCAGGATGATTATTATGTGGTGGGGGTAGGATGATAA
>WWET01000444.1:671505-683030 GCA_011038615.1 Limnodynastes dumerilii | reverse complement strand
ACCTCAGCTGTCTCTCTCTTAGGCACCACTGCTGCTCTCTACACCTGCTCTTCCAGTACCTCAGCTGTCTCTCTCTTAGGCACCACTGCTGCTCTCTACACCTGCTCTTCAAGTACCTCAGCTGTCTCTCTCTTAGGCACCACTGCTGCTCTCTACACCTGCTCTTCCAGAACCTCAGCTGTCTCTCCCTTAGGCACCACTGCTGCTTTCTGCGTCTGCTATCTCCAGCCTGTTAGTTTTGTCCCTTCTTTTCTCTCAGGAACTCTCACTCTCCGATTCTTCACTAAACTTTCTCCTCTTTCCGTCTCCTCCTAGCCAGCTCTCTCTTGATTCACAGCTCACCCACCTGTCAGATTCTCCCCTCTGCCACCTTCAGATTTTCTTTCTGGGCCTCTGCCGATCTCTGCCCGTCCACCTCTTGATCACTGCTGACTGAGTCCTTTTTCTCCACAGTCTTCTCCCGTACACACACTGTCCATCCACTTCCGCTCTCTCTCTCAGTTACCTCAGCTCTCCATCAGCTCACCCGATCACACCCTTCACCTCACAACTTCACCTCACAACTGTCACTTTTCCTCACAACCAAACTTTCTGGAGCTGTCTTGCGCTACCTAACCTGTCCCTGTCAGTTGGTGGTTGCTAGGTAACCACCCATGCGCTGTCCTCACATGTCTCCCTTGCACCTGCTACACCAGCCTGAACAGCTCCCATATTTGGGGTATTACATAAACATGTGTCATTCATGTCAAGTCTGTTACCTGTAGGGCATTACAGACACTTTGTTGCACTTTCTAAATAAACAATAATAATAATTTGAGTAAAGAAAATGTAATTCTCTCCTCAAATCCCATTTCAAATATATTTATCCCTGACTCTCAGTGCTTTGCTCTTCTCTTGTTCCTTCTGTAAACTAATGGTAGTAAATAGAGAAAGGTGGAAGGTAATAATAGGAAAAAAATACTATGGAATATGGGGGAGGGTCCCAGTATAGACCCTCACTCTGTTTGCATAAATATATACATTATCCAATCCACATGAGTACAGATTCCATGTAAAAAAAAAAAAAAACTTTAGATAGTTGGGTTGTTTTTTTCAGTGATTCAACTTGCACAAAATTAAGTTATTTCCCTGTGAACGGAGAAACGTTGGTGTAAAAGGCGATTTTCTGCTGATTTTAGGCAGTCTCTGCAGCTGATAATATTCCACTTAGTAAAATAAAGCATTTGCTAAGCAGTTTATTGTGCCGGAAGCGTCATGTGACCTAGTTGCTGACTATCTCCATTTATACTTGGCGGGGAGCCAGTTGGCTTTTATTCAGGATATTTTAATCTAATGCGTAGCTTAACAACCTGTTGTGGACAAATAGCAGCATTTGGTTTACTTTATATTTCATTTAGCAATTTTTGTACTGAATTCACTTTGCACCAAATTTATGTTTTTCATTTGGTACTTCGCCAACAATCTGCATATTGCCATAAGTTTTTTTTTTGCTTTTATTACCTTTTTTTTTACTTACCTTTACTATATTGCTATGTTTTGCCTGTGTTATAAACAGGCTTCTGTAAAATCTACATTCACTAGCAAAAGTCAACCGAATAGATCACTGTACAATAAGAGATAACTAGCACAGAACAAGTACTGTACAAAGTACTTTCTGATTATGTACAAACACCCTCCCTCTCCCCCCATGCACCCACACACACTGGCACACACACTGGCAGCACCACCAACAGCTCCACTCCAGGATTGTGGGAAGCCCACGGTTATGCTATGATTAGTGGACCCATGTTTATTTCTTTCTTGGATATACAGCTTTGATTATTACTAGAGCTGGTTACACATTGTGGCAGTGGAGCACAACTCTATAGGTTTCCCTCAAATAGTGACACCAAAATCAAACTGTTTATTTGAGTAGACATCATAAGCACAGTGAAGGGTTCCCGGGACATCATGCATTTCTTAATTAAAATAATATGTCAGCATGGCAATAGCAAACATGCTAAACTGTTCAGGTGATGTGCATGACTGCAAAAGGAGAATTCCTCAATTTTAAAAAGAGTGAAGATTGTTGGCATCTGGTATCACTTTAGTGGCCACTCTGGCCTCACAGCACAGATCTAGAGTTTGATTCAGGGACAGGGCCTTATTTATGCTGAGGTTGTATGTTCTCTCTGTGTCACTTGGGTTTCATCTCACACTCCAACAATCATCATTACTTGCAATACAGATTAGCAAGTTCAATGATGGAAAGATCACAGTCAGTGGATAACTAAACAGTCCTTTCTCATGAGCTCAACAATAGGATGACTACTCATAGAAACATAGAAAGTGACGGCAAATAAGAGCCACATGGCCCATCCAGTCTGCCCAGCTGTTTATTTAAAACTATACTGACCCTGGACTCTGTTTACCCTCAGTTTAGTTTGAGATTTAGGATATCCTTCTATTTATCCCAAGCATGTTTAAACTGTTCTATTGTGTTAGCCTCAACCACCTCAGATGGGAGAATATTCTACTTATCTATCACCCTTTCAGTGAAGTAATTTTTCCGCACATTTCCTTTGAATCTACCACCCTCCAGTTTATATTCATGCCCTCGTGTTTTATTACACCTCTTTCTCTGAAAAATGCCACCCTCCTCTAGCTGGTCACAACCCTTGATATATTTGAAAGCTGCTATCATGTCCCCCCTCTCCCTTCTCTGCTCCAAGCTATACATGTTTAGTTCCTCTAGCCTTTCTTGGTATGATTTGTGACACAGGCCATGCACCATTTTAGTTGCTCTTCTTTGCACAGTCTCTAATGTATTCATGATGTGGCACCTCTCTCAGGAGCACCACTCTATGTTATATAATTCTGTGGCACATTTACCTTTGTGGCGTGGATGCAGTTATGACATTACAAGGTAAAGTCAATTTTAAATGCTGCACAAGGGTACTTAATGATCATGTTCAACTCATACTGAAGCCTTACAAGTGCTTTTACCCCTGCACCACCTTATGACCCTGTATAGTTGTTATAAGTTGTATTTAGATCCTGCGTTGTTTTCGAGCTTTATTTAAAATGTTTCTGTTGGCAGAGCTGACATCTGACCCTTATATGTTACTGGTTCTTAATTAACAAAGTATTTAATTAATAAAGTGCAATCTAAAATGTCTTCCCTCCACTGTTTGCAGGCCATAGAATATTTTTTCAATGTAAACATGGCCTTAAGTACTTTTAGTAAGTGCCTGCCTGTGATTTGTTTTTCATTTGGAACAGCCCAGTTTTTAAAAGAAGTCCAGATATCACAAAATCTCCGCTCACAAAATCAGAACAACTTCTCCGAATAGATGACCACGACTTCACTATGAGACCCGGCTTTGGAGGTACGTTCCATTCCAGTTTATCTCTGTATTTTGTACCATATATATGTTTGTTATGAATGATATTGCAAAAAATAATTATTTAAACTTATGATTGGTTCCAGAATGCTTGCAGAATACTGGATCTGCCCACAGAAATCAGTTCAGCACACAGGGGTATAGGGGGAGCGACCTGCACTCCTGCATGCAGATTCGTTATGCTAAAATGTGTATATTATCCTCTGTAATGGAGGCTAACATATGGATTTAGCACTTAAATCTTGATCAAGTCCTTTATATCTATGTATTAACTTTTTTGTTTTTATTACATTTTTAAGATGTTGTTTTTTTTTTTATCAAAAGCTAGGAGAGTCATGAGATGCTAAATCCAGATCTTTCCAAATGATGTTGTTTTTCTCTGACATAAATTGACATTTATATAGTTCAGTATATCAAATGCCTCAATGCCTAGAAATTGGGTAATTATACAGACTTTCTTTGTTACTTTTGTGTTCGTGATAACATTTTAATTTCAGAAACCTCATTTTACTCAATTTATTAAGACATGTTATGAGCTTTGCTTTGGATGCAAAGATAGAGACCAAGGTAAAAATGAACCTCCTAATTTTTGTTGTCTTTTCTGTGTCAGACTCCTCACTACTCAATGATTTGTCAGGAACAAAAAGATAAATGTAAAAATTGTTTCTTTTGTCTTATGAACATTTCGGGCATTATTTCTATGCCTGTGACATTCCATACTTAGTGAAACAAGAGAAAGAGTCTGTAGAGCATAAGCTGATTTGGAGCTTCCTGTTTGTCTTCTGGATAACATTGCTTACCCAAGGAGATCTTAAGGACCTTGGGCCTGATCCAGAACAACGGCCGTCGTCGCTAGGACGGCCGATCGTGGATCGGGCGTCCGTAGCAGCGCTGTAGGGACGTCCCCCAGCGTTTCTACATTCAGGTTAGTGTAGGTGGACGGGGGGAGGTAGTTAAATGAGGGTAGGAGGGCGGGCTAAGCGGCCATACGCTTATGTGTGAGCGTATGGCCCCTTCCTTACGCCGGGCAAAGCTAGGGTAGCCTTCACCCGGCGTAAGTAAGGGGCCGCGGGCAGGGTAAGGAGGGGGCCATACGCCCGCACAGGGGGAGTGTCGCGGTAAGTGAACGCCAATACGCTGTGCTTTAGTAAGCACAGCGCATCGGCGTAGGTCAGGATCAGGCCCCTTTTCCGATATTTGAACCTTAAAGGAAAGCAGAACTTTTAGGCTCCAGATTGAAATGTTGGAATCTCTACCACAAAGAAACAAAAACATAAGTTTTTAGATTTAGGCATAGCAGCATTAATCATTTCCTTTCCCACAAAGATCAACTTATTTTTTTTAAATGATATTAACTGTGTTATGGAAGCACTTGGTCATGAGTACAATACAGAGGATTGACATTAAGGGCCAGATTTACTAAGCTGCGAGATAGGGAAAGTGGAGATGTTGCCTATAGCAACAATTCTAGCTGACATTTTCTATTATGTAACAGGAAAATGAGAGCTAGAATCTGATTAGTTGCTATGGGCGACATCTCCAATTTTCCTTTCCCGCAGTTTAGTAAATCTGTCCCTTATTTATTGATTTTAATAAAGTTAACTTTAAAACTAATAGCTTTAGCAATAAGTTTTTACCAACACCAAACATATGAGAGCATGAAACTTCTGCTAGATAAAATCAAGTATAAAGAATACAAATGGAATGTCTTTGGTGACTTAAAAGTAATTTCTCTTTTGTTTGGATAACAACTTGTTTTTTTTTACAAAGCACTGTTGTTTTCTTGGTGATTGAGACAGCAAAGACCAGAATTATTATGCTCAGAACCAGTGGCCAAACCCAGGAAAGAAAATGTCACGTTCTGGGGCTTCTGAGCTATAAAGGAAAAAACACACAAGTGTGATCACAGCGAGGAGAATGAATTTAAAAATATATATATCTAATTGACTAAATTCAATAGGCGGCAACCAAGTGGGATTTAATGAACAATCCTACAGTAGGAGATGAGTGTGAGCCATTGATGTGAGATAAGAGGTTATACTCCACCAGAGATCTGTTGTGGAACCCTTACCCCTGGACTTATTTCATTCCTTTGGAGCTGCTACTGTGTGCTGTGCTGTGTGGACTTGGATCCTGTTAGTCTTATATGTTGGAGAGTAAACCAGAACATCCTGGTGAGGAGGTGCATGAGGAGACATGTTTCAGACCCATCAGGGAGCAGTAATGGATCCAGGGTGAAAACAACCTCGGCAGCTGCAATAACCATTGGCGACATGGACTAGCAGTGGATTTGGTTCGATATATTCAGAGAGTAGGAGCTTCCACATATGAGAGGGTAGCAGTACTGGGAGCAATGCTAGGTGACCCAGTCATGGTACCTGCAGCATCACCTGTGTCAGTACTGGAAGGTACAGATACACCACAACTAGGATGTCGCGATGAACCACACTTTGTGGAATCAGCCACGGACATTGACACATACCTTCAGGTATTTGAGTCCATGATGGCAATGCATGAGATACCAAGAGATTCATAAAGTATTATTGGCTCGACATGCGGTCACACCATAATCTTACCACGCTAAGTTCAGAACCATGGCAAGGAGCTGTGACTCTTCTTATAAGGAATTTAGCAATATATTGCAGAGAAACTGCGACCTGTGGCTAGAGGGAATGAAAGCCATGATTTTAACAGAAATGAAAAACATCTTTATACTGGAGCAGCCGATGAATAAAATGGCTCCAGAAATCAGAGAGTAGGTGGTGGACAAAAATTCCACCACAAAAGCAGCTGCTTGCTGGCAAGCTATCCCCAATGGAGGTGAAGTAGCAGAAGTGAAGGGATGACTATCCACAGGACCCCACCCAGTCATGTTACATCAGCGGCTACATAGCACCCCATGACACCATGCATCCCAGCTGTGCTCTCTTGTGTGCCCAGACCCTGCGGACCAGCCTTACCCAACCTGAGGAGGTGCTACCCTTGCCAACAATCAGGGCATATGCAGCAAGACGGCCCACAGGGAGGAGGACCATTTCCTGGAGCCAGACCAGCTATGTCCTGGGTGGCAGTGTGCCAAGAAGCATCAATTGAGGTTGTAGAGGGGTAGCCTATCAAGAAGGCTACCCCTGGAAACATGAATGAACACCTTCAGCCTGTAAAAGATAATGGGCAGGAACTGAAGGGACTCCAGTTCCAAATGACCAATGGCTAACAAACCGGAAAATCAAAATTTCTATGGCTGGAGGCCAGATTATGGTTATTCCCATGGCCTGGGTTCATTTGCATTGGGGCCAGGATTTGAGGAAATTGAATGTAGACCTTTTGGGTGGGTTACCCACTGACATTATTCTGGGAAACTATCTGGGCAGTGGATTGGCCATTCTCCCATTCCAACATCGGCAGATTATGTTGGATGAGCTGCCACAATGCCCGAACCTCCTTCGGTGAGTAATGCTGTACTTGATATACATCCATGACATGAATCTGAGGTAGACAGGGTTGAATTTATGGAAGACCAACAGACTGACTCATCCTTAGCGACACAGTGTGGCAGAAAGGACAGACAGGGGATTTCAGGAGGATAGATTCCTGTGGCAATAGGGGAGGTTGCTCTCTAAGGCTGGAGCCAAAAGTGGTCTAAAAACAGCTGATTGTCCCCCAGCAATATCGCCGCCAGTTACTAGCACTGGCCCATGACTTTCCCATAGCTGGCCTTTTAGGGGTTCATAAAAGCTGTGCCTGATTGCCAAGACATTTCTTCTGGCATGGAGTCAGCCAGGAAGTCAAGCACTACAGGTCTTCGTGTGAGGTGTGCAAACACCTAGGGGGACCCTCACAACGGGCCCCCCGACAATCCATACCTATCATAAGTGAGCTGTTTAGAAGAGTAGCCATGGACATTTTGGGGCCTTTTATAAAGCCAAGCCACACAGGAAAAAGATATATCCTGACCGTTGTAGACTACGCAACTAGATACCCTGAGGCCGTTGTTTTAGCATCCATAGATGCTCCGAATGTGGCTCAAACCCTTATGGGATATCTTCAGCCATGTGGGGTTTCTCAAGAGATGGTTACAGACCAGGGGTCACAGTTCTAAGGAGAACTGTTTGTTACAGACCTTATTGGATAAATTTGGGGTACATCCCTTTTGCACAACCCCTTATCATCTACAGACCAATGAGCTTTACAAGAGATTCAATGGGCCACCTTATTTGTATTGTATTTATATTGTATTATGTATGTCTGTACTGTATTTTGTTGTATTTTGTACAGCACTGTGGCGCCTTATAAATAAACGATAATAATAATAATAATAAGCAGTTGCTGCAGGCATATGCTGAATCAGATGGGTAGAGACTAGGAGAAGTTGCTGCAGTAGCTCCTGTTCGCATACCGTGAAGTGCTGGAGGATTCTACTAGTTTCTCTCTCTTCGAGTTACTATATTCCCGGAGGGTATGAGACCCTCTCGACCTAGTCCAGGAAAACTAGGAAGCATCGTTCCATGAACCAAAGGTTCCTGTACTGGAATATGTGGTCCAGATGAGGGAGCCAGGAGCTGGACCCAGCAGGGGGTCAACTAAGGGAGTACACCTTGGGGACGTGGGGGGGCTGGATAGTGTGAGGAGCCCACCAATCAGAACCCTGTGCAATTCACCACAGGGGGATTATGAGGCTAATAAAACAGGCTACCCTTAGAGATGAGGGGAAGACACTGACCTGAGCTAAGAGATGATGCTCTGCCAGAGATCTGTTGTGGAACCCTTCTCCCTGGACTTATTTAATCCCTGTCTGGAGCTGCTACTGTGTGCCGTGCTGTGTGGACTTGAATCTTGTTATTCTTCTATGTTGCAGAATAAACCTATTTGACTTCCATATACACCGTGTCTGAGTGATCCGAAGAGCCTGTATCTTCACATGACTGATGTGCTCTTCTCCCGCCAATCCAAGCAGTTCTGTAACCTACAGGAGCTTGGTCACTAGAAGTCTACTAGAAGCGGAAATTTTTGGTGATACTCTTGCTACACAAATAATGGAAAACTCACTGTAAATTGACCACAGGCACCTTCATTAGGCCTATTTTCAGTTAGAGGCTTGGAGCTGTAGTCCCATTAGTCCCATTGTTAATACGACCCTGCCAAAAAATTAGGGATTGTATATCACACATTGGATACTGGACAGCAACTGTTCGTCTAATAGCAGGCGGTGCTGGAAGTTTGGAAAGCTTGAGCTGGCGGAGTGGGGAAAGCGCCTTGACGGCCTGGCACTCCTGCATTGATTACCTCACTTACTGCTTTGCTTTTGTCCTCATACAGAATAACAGTTGTTGTAATGGCAAACAAGGGTTAACTGTCTCACAGCATTAAAATGCAGGATATCATTTACAGCACAGATCCACAATACAGCAGTGACAAAGATATGCAGCAGTATATGATTACATACAATATGGCCACATCATGACAGGTCTCTGTGAGGAGACACAAGGTATCTCCTAATGGTGCAAACATGGTCAGGCATGTGGTTACACACACTATACACTCTGACCACCACATGACATGTCTCTGTGAGGGAACACTATGTGTCTCTAAATAGTGGGAATAGGGTCACACATGGACAATAAAGACTGGTTACTGCTGTCATTAATCACCTCCCCCGCACTAGAGGATGCAAAGGATGAAAGAGGATGAAAGCAGACAGCTCAAGGAGCGCTGTTCTCTCCAGTAATAACAAGGCGTCATTTTGTAACAATGTGGTTATTACATTTATTGAGTACAGCAGGTTTAACATCTCTTGTAAATAAAGGAGCCTATTTCAAGTAAATGAGTATATCACTGTGTTTGTGACTTGCTTAGACATTTGTTTATATATGCACAGTGGGGTTTACTTATGGATGACTTTCTACTATAATGCTGTGGAGAGGATTATAGCAATGGAGCTAGTACATAGACTGTCTGAGCACAGATGCACAGAGGTAAATGAGATCAACAGCAGCTTTAATTGTGGAAAGGAATGTAGAATGTGTAGAAAAGAAGGATGGTTAACAGGCCATTTTTATGCCCTTGTACCTTGTTTTTCTTTTGATTGAGAACTTTTTAGTTCTATAAAATAGAAGCTTAAAAGTGCTGCAGAAAAAAAGCCAGACAACAATAAACACTGGAAATAAATATGGGGGGAGGGAGTTATGTTGTAGAGGAATGGAGGGTTGATAAATGGCCAGATCCAGACCTACGCTCGTGTTACGTTTCAACGCGTAGCATATTTACGCTTTCGTAATTACTATGCACTCCCCTCGGTCGTACGTATTTTTGCCGTTTTACGCTTGCCAAACACTATCTTAACTTTTCCAAACGTAACACCGGTCGGCTGTAATGGCTGCACGTACTTACGTGCCTAAGCACGCCCATACTGTACAATTTAAATGCCTCACCCCGCCTCCCAAGCGTAATTTTGGGTGTCGTATGGCTGGAACACCCCTTCGTCCGTAGTTACCACTTATGAGCCATGGCTCGTAAGTAAGATCAGAGTTTCTGGTCGTAACATCTGCCGTGCGTTACATGTCGGCTTCCGGGGCACGGGATCTATGCTATCAAGGGGTGTTCACCAGGGCCCCTGATGGTGGGGATGGATTTGGCTGCGCCCCAATAACAGGTCGCGACCCGTTGAACCAGACTCGTATAGGAAGAGATAACCGACTAGAGGTGTGCAAGACAGAACACCGGGAGGTGTAGAGGGGAATTGCAGTACTGAGGTAGTGAGGAGGGAATTATCCTCTGCAGGTTGCCCTGAAGAGAGAACAGAATCTCAGACAGTGATAGTGTAGTTGGACTACACAGACAGACACGCTGGAGATGATGGTAATAACAACAATGATAGTGTAGTTGGACTACACAAACAGACACACTGGGTATGATGATAAATATACAACAATGATAGTGTAGTTGGACTACACAAACAGACACACTGGATATCATTATAATTATACAACAATGATAGTGTAGTTGGACTACACAGACACACAACTTGGATATGATGATAAATATACAACAGTGATAGTGTAGTTGGACTACACAAATAGACACACTGGATATGATGATAAATATACAACCGTGATAGTGTAGTTGGACTGCACAAACAGACACACTGGATATGATGATAAATATACAACCGTGATAGTGTAGTTGGACTACACAGGCAGACACACTGGAGAAGCTGGTGATCCACACAGTGGTGGTGCAGGTGGGAAAGCACAAGGTAATCAGCAGACAGACATGCTGAGAACCAACTAACAGGGAAACACTCACTCACACACACAACTAGAGATGTTCACTGACGCCCGTGTTTTGGTTTTGGTTTTGGATCTGTATTAACTTTGTGTTTTGGTTTTGCCAAAACCGCCCCCACATGTATTGGTTTTGGATCTGTATTTTTTTTCAAAAATTGCTACAAAATGCTAAAATCGCATAATTTGGCTCTTTATTGTCCCCATATTATTATTTACTCCATTAACAATACCGACAGGTAACAATATTATTTTCATTCAGCTTAGGCCAAATGCTGCAGCGGGCTGGCTTGTTTCTTACTATTATTAAACAGAGCAGCGGCACAAACACACACTGCAGTTTATAGCACATCTATGAAACATTGCCACACAGCAGTGGCAGAAAACAAAAGTAGTGCAAGTACTATAAGCGTCAGCCTGACAAGGGGAAAAATGATGCAGAGTAATGTGTCAAAAAACAAAAACAGTTTCCCCAATAAACAGAAATACTAAAACTGAATAAAGAATAAATGCTTAAACTATACATTTCTATACATTAAAAATAACTAATCTGTCCCTGTGTGTTTATTAAACTATTGTGGTGGCCACCGTGTACTAACTAAACCTAAGGATAATGTATAGTGTCAATGGGCCTGATCCAGACCTACGCCGATGTGCTGTTCTTACTAAAGCACAGCGTATCGGCGTTCACTTTCCCCGACACTCCCCCTGTGCGGGCGTATGTCCCCTTCCTTACGCGCCTGATCCAGACCTACGCCGATGTGCTGTTCTTACTAAAGCACAGCGTATCGGCGTTCACTTTCCCCGACACTCCCCCTGTGCGGGCGTATGGCCCCTTCCTTACGCTGGCTGAAGGCTACCC
>WWET01000444.1:639889-653522 GCA_011038615.1 Limnodynastes dumerilii | reverse complement strand
GCACCTAATCATTATCATCTCTTAAAGTAATCTTATTAAAATTTCTCCGATTTAAACATTTTTCCTCCATAAACAAAAATACACATCTTGCACCACATCAGAAAAAAACAACTAAAATGCCTCTGTAGCTTCATGTGAAATGATCTAATTCCACACAATCACTGAGGCCTTCTGGATAAATGGTATTCAACCTAAATATCCAGCAGGCCTCTCTTTTACACAAGATGGAGAACCTATCTCCCCCCCCATTAGTATTAGCAATATATTCAATCCCTTGTATCTTCAAAACATTTATATCCCCATTATGATAGAGATTAACGTGTCTTGATAAGGAATGCATATAAGGGATAAGGAACGAATTATTTTTCACAAGGTTTCTACGATGTTTGTAGAACCTTGCAGACAATTTTCTGGTTGTTCGTCCAATATACTGGGTCCCACAAACACAGATAATCTTATAAATTACTTATGAAGATTTACAGGTAATAAAGATTTTATACAGAAACTGTCTTTCCCATCTAATGACCAGAAAGTTGTACTGTTATTGATACCAAAAATCATACATCAAACATCTACCCACAACTAATTAAACCAACTGGTTTCGAAGGAAGCTATGTGGGATAATATCGAACTTCATGTCATTATTTTTAAAATGACTATGTGTTAGGTAATCTTTTATACTTTAGCTTTTTTTAATAATAATCTTAAGGGTTTCACCAATAAAAGATTTCAATTTATTATTGAGGGCCAAAATCGGATAGTTTTTTTGAAGATCTTTTTTATTTCATATGCATAGGAACTATATTGTGTAGTGAACAGAGGGAATTTTTTTAAATCATCCTTTTCCTTATTATTTTGCATTTCATTTTTTATAAGTGTATATTAAGTGATCTATTCAGAGCTTCTTCATATGCCTTATCTATGATTTCCACTGGATATCCCTAGGTCAGAAAAGATTGTTTTAACATCATACTTTGTTCTCTAAACATCTCTATAGATGAACAGTTACGTCTAATTCTTAATAATGTACTTTTGGGAATACCATCAAGCCATCTTTTTTTGTGACAACTACAATAATTGAGGTAGTGGTTAGTATTTACCTCTTTTTGATACGTACAGATCCATAGAGAATCCCCCTCAATCATCACCAAAACATTCAAATAACATATCTCCTTTTGACTAAAGCATTTACTAGCATTGACTAGCATTTAGGTGACAAATAACATTATTAATTAAATCTACATCCCCTTCCAAACAAAAATGAAATCATCAATGTATCACCTGAATAGCACCAGAATTGCCTCGAAGGGTCCATTCTGGATATATACTGACTTGAAAATATTACAGTCTTGTTTTAGGAAATGTTCACCAGCATCAACTCTATTACCATGGGGAATGTTGGAGTACAATGACTCCTCATCACATGTGAATAGATGATAATCATGTTCCCACTTGATGCCGTCGACCGTTTCCAGAAAACTAGAAGTGTCTTTAATATGTGACTTCACTTTCGAAACGAAAGGCTGTAAATAAAAATCCACCAAATGTGATAAATTAGTGGTTAGTGATCCAATGCGCGCTATAATAGGTCATCACGGGGGAGACTTTACAGACTTGTGTATCTTTGGGAGAAAGTAGAAAGTTGGCACCATGGGATATTTTATCCACAGGAAATCAAACGTCCCTTTTGAGATGATGCCATCAATTCTGGCCTTTTTCAAAAGGATTGCGATGTAATTTTTAATAAAAAATTTGTTCCCTAATTGTCTCATGGCTTCCGCCAAATAGTACTTTTTTTTTTAAATAACAACCCCTCCTCCTTTGTCTGCGGGTTTTATAATTATATCATTATCTTTTACAAGACTGTTTAAAGCTAATCGATCTCCCCTATTCAAATTATCCGAGAGTGGTTTATCATTTTACATAATTCCCTAAAATCCCTCAGAGTAGACTGATAAAAAATATTCAATAGACTCACGTTTTAATTGGAGGGGATAAAAACTCGAATTTTTCTTAGGCAAACCATATTGTTTTATGTCTTCATCCTCTTCAAACACATTATTTTCTTTTTGTATAGATATAAAGCGTTTTTCTACTACAAGCAGCTTTCTTAGCATCAAAAAGGGGATGATCCCTCTATTTTTTCTAATTATTTTGAACTTTCTCAATTTCTAGCTTGACTGTGTCAATTTTATGCTGTCGATGATTAATCAGCATCTCCATTAACTTAAACGAGTAATCCTGTACAAGTTTCAAAATCAAAACAAATACTGTCAACAATTTCAAAAGGTATGTAGATACAACCCTTATTTGTCACCTTATTTTTACTGAACTTTTGCTAAATGATTGTTTTAAAGCAATTAGTTCTTTAAAACTCAAACAGTTCCATATTTATTTACATTTATATCCAAAAACAAAGTTTCTTTGTCTAATGACTGTAATCAGGGCTAGGGTGTTCGGTGCCCCCATGCAAACTTTAAATATGCGCCCTTTTTATTTTACAATTTAACACCAGTGACCATCCTAGATTATAGTAAGCAAGTAAGCATTATAAAACACAACCTTGTAACCACAATAAAAGTCATAATAGCCACTACTATATAATACATACAGTGTCCTAGTCTCCATTATACAATTCCCACTTTATCCTAAAAATCGCCACACAATACTGATTATATAGCTTATAATTTTTCTCCAGCTCCCATTATCCTCCATCATGTGTTTCCAGCCCCCAGAATCCCCATTAATATCTCTCCAGCTCCCAGTAATGTCACTCCAGCCCCCAGTATTCCCAGTCATGTTACTGCAGCTTCCAATATTCCCTTTTGACTCCTGTACTTACTTACTTACCTTTGAAGTCTTCCTTCCTTCCTGCTCTCCTCCACGGCGGGCCCTGATTTGAATGTGGCTGGTGTCATTCAGAGATATCACAGCAGGGGGAGGCACTGGTTCACTCTGCCTGTCACACAGACACAGCAGAATTGAATGGACGCCACTACTAAACACTGTTAGGGGTCAGACCGGCACTGCAGAACAGGAAAAAGGAAGATGAGCGGCTGCCCAGCCGTTCTTTGCTGCATCCCCCCGCTTTCCGCATCGCGCTATCCCTGGTTGTAATCTCCTTCTTTTGAGGCTGATTCCAAAACTTGTGGACTGGAGGCCATCTGCCAATTTGAAAACGAGTGATTCCCAACAGCCAGTTTGTTGCCATATGAACCATAGTAAATAAAACAGCAGGAAACGTCAATGCGGTAGCGAGATTGTGAGTATGAAGACTTGACTGACTCACCTTCACTGCTAAATATACTGCATTTTATCACTGCTTTAAGACAATCATTTTTAAAAAGTTCTTATTGATAAACTTGAAATTGCTGACAGAATTAGTTTTTATTTGAAATTTGTACAGAATTATTATATTACTCACTGTTTGAAACGGAATGCAGACTGCAGAACGAAAATTCCAAATCATTTATATTTCAGCATACTAACCCAATCATTAATTAGGAAACCTCCACAGAAGACACGACGCACCGCTGCAGACCCGTCGCACCAAGGTAAGTATTAAAGGGAAGTCTATGGGGAGTATTAAGGTTAATCTAAGGGTAGGGGAGTCTTAGGGTCAGGATGCGGGGAGGAGAGGGTTAGGGTAATGGAAGTGGAGGGTCAGGGTAAGGATTAGGATAAGGGTTAGAGTTATATTAATACTCCCCATTCGCTACTGCAGCTTCCTTTTTGGGAGGATCGATTGCTTCTCAGAGAGGCAGAAGCAATCAATTTCACAGCCAGTTCGCAACTGGCTGGTATAAAAAGGCCCTTTTGAGAAAGACCCACACCCATTTGTAACATAATCTTAGCGCTAAGTGAATATAGATACTGTTGTAATTCCCATGGTTTTAAAAAACGCAGGTATTTGGATTTCCGCAATCTGTTTTTAGGAGCAGCAAGCATAAGCGTGGGATACCTCCCCCACTATATATATTTTTTTTCTGGCGTTAGACCTTGGCTACTACTGTGCTTGGAGATTGCATGACCGTGCCATAAGATTGGTGCGGATGTCAGGGTAATACGTAAGGGCTTAAACCAGCTGTTACTGTACTATTTACAAACCTCTGCCCTTCCACATTGAAGCAGCGTTTCCACTTCTAACCCCATCACATCCCGCTGCTGGAAATTTTACCAGGACGTAATTCCAGATCCATAGGATCAGAAAACGACCCCTTGTAGTAAATTTGGAACCTAACAATTGCTCCTTCATCTACACACTTTTGTATACAACATCCTCTCCTCCCTTACAAATCTCCTGACTATGGACTCATCCTTGACTCCTCCTCATTTACTTTCCACATTTTGTCATTCTCTAAAATCTGCTGTATTCACCTCCAGCTCTTCCTCTCCTTAGAAGTAACCAAAACTCTTATTTATTAACTGTTGTTCACTTACCTTTTTTACTGTGTGCTCCTTCACTGACCTTCCCAATTCTCCCCCACACTACTTTAGCCTATCCTTAGTGTCAAAGTCAACATTATTTCTTTTTTTAACTCCTGTATCTCTTTCTGAAATTCACTACACTCATTTTCTGAGTCATTTATAAAGTTAAACTTAAACATCCTAACCTACAAAGCCTTTGTCCACTGCTCTTCAATACATCTCCATCAACCTCAAACCTCCCCCACATTCATTCCACCTGCTCTTCAAACAACCACCATGTCAGTACTATGTTGATTTCTTGCTCGCATTTCTGTATGCAGTACTTTCCCAGGGTCATGCCTAACCTATGATATCAATTTGTGCACCACGTAAAATTAGCCATTAACCTCAAAGGGCCTGATTCAATTGCCCGTGATCCCTGATTGCAGTGCTTCTTCCAAGAATTTACATTGCAGATTTTTATGCATACCTCGCATTCTTTACTTATCGTAATAGACGGGAATTGGCGCACTATGCGATTTTTCCCGTCTTTTTCTTTGCAGGCAATTGAATCAAGTCCTAAGACTTGACATGCCCCCTTAAAATGAATCACATCTTTAGCTACTTAGTGCTAGTGTCTTTGTGCCTTCTAAGTTTACTTTGTTCCCTTGACCTTCAGATTGGGTTTATTCATCCTGTTTTTAGCCTGCTTTTAGAATACATGTTGATAATAGCTATATGATGTTGTCACTAAGTGTTATTTTGTTATTATATGTCTAGTGCGCTATATTGTTTGTTTGATATAGTACTGTTTGTCTGCTACATGTGCTACTCTCTGAGCCTCTTGTGGCGCCATATTCATAAAATCAGATATCAGCAGATATGAAAAGCAAACTTTTTAAATGGAATTGTGTACAGTAGCAGATTCCAAACTTTTGCCAGACAAAATCTTTGCTATAAAATATCATATTTTTATAAACTGAACTTTAAGATTTTGCTTTCCCTTACTTATTTGTTCTTTCAGATGCGTATACTGAAGATGACCTCATGCTTTACTGGAAGAATGGCAATGAATCCTTAAAAACAGATGAAAGAATTTCTCTATCACAGTTTCTTATCCAAGAGTTTCACACCACTACAAGACTTGCTTTTTATAGTAGCACTGGTATTTATAATATGTTATATTTGAAAATATTTTATTTACACCAAAGTGCATAATGATATATATTGATATGACTTGTACATATCATATATGACCAGTTACAGGCAGTTAACATATCATTTAATTTCCTTGTAGAAAAGGGAGGTTAGTGTATGTGTCAGAAGGAGCTGAACCAGTACAGGGAGCAACAACAAAAAGCATAAAGGCCCTGATTCAGAGGTTGAAAATAAAAGAGGAAAGTTACTCCTAGGCAAATCCATGTTGATTTCAGGGGAGTCAATTGTCATCTGTTGCAAACAGTATTATAGTTGAAAGGTGATGTTTCCCAGCCCAAGTCTAAATAACAGTGTAAAAGTGAAGCTAGTCAGCATCATTGCGCAATAAACAAAGTATTCTACATGTCTGCAAAGAACAACATTAATTTGACTCCTCTGAAATCAACATAGTAACTTTTCTCTCTTTTTTCAAACTCTGAATCAGGGTCAAAATGTGCAACTCTGAAAAAAACTGTGTGTATGGTGCGTGTGTAATTTTCACACCTAACCTTGCAGCATAGTGTGTCCAGGTGCCACACTGTACTTGTTGTAGCTACGTGCTCTGGATCAGCCGACGTGAAATGTTATATTTATTTAGTGCAGCACAACTACACTTTCACTACACAAACTACCATTTCATACTTTAGTTACATTATAACCTTTCAGGAAGGAGAATTTTGTGAATACTTAGAATTGTTTGCATACTGCTGTATAATGTATTGCCTTTTTGAAGTCTGGAAGTTGTGCATGTTGCAGCATTAGTTAGGTTGGAGGGTCAAAATATTCATAAAGGATTATAGCAAATTTAATTTAAAGCAATAAGTTTACATAGTATTTAAAGTTTGTGGAGTTACTTGAGAAAACTTAATTATGTTGTATATTCTTTTAACACAGGATGGTATAATCGTTTATATATTAACTTCACATTGAGACGTCACATCTTCTTCTTCCTCCTACAAACGTATTTTCCTGCAACTCTAATGGTCATGCTGTCCTGGGTCTCCTTTTGGATAGATCGTAGAGCAGTCCCTGCCAGAGTTCCATTAGGTAAAAATGTATATATTATTTGGTTGACTAAAGTGAATGTGGCAGGTGCTTGATCCCAAAGGAATTCTGCTATGTACCTGCAGGGGCGGATAGAGGTATGGTCTGGCCATCAGTCACCATGTCTAGCATCCGATACCCATGCAGTGCGGTAGGTGACACATTGCCTAGCCTGACATGTGACCTCAGATCACATTAATATACCACTACTTCAAAAAATGAAGAATGCAGACAGCAGATGCAACTAGTGAATAGAGACATAAAGTGTATTAATATATGACTGGACTGTTTTCATATATATAAGGAAAATTGATCAGTGCCCCTTGATGAAATCAGTTACTATTTACATTGCCCCTTTCTTCCTCAGAATAAAAATATGTAAAAAAAAAATAAAAAAAAAATGGTAATCTTTTGTGCTATATTAATGGCACAAAAGATGCATATTTATGTTCCATACAAGGAACTTTTATCCCACAGTGTCCTCCACCAAATATTGGGCCAGATCCTGACCCGTTGTTACTGTTATGACACCGCTGGGGTGTCTGGGAGTAAAGGTACCCCTGGATTACCTTGGCTGAGGACCGGGGTGACCGGGTAATAAGATAATAAAGAACGAGCAACTCACCTGGGTGTAGAGCCTGAGAACGGGCCGAGTTTTCGCTAGGGCCCCTGATGGTGGGGATAGGCTGGAGCTGGTAGGAATCCGTCAGGATACAGCCCAGGAGAGGAACGAGAGTGGAAGCAGGACAGAGGGGAACGGGTGAGAGAAAGCGGGTAAGTAGGGAGAGTAGTACCCGAAGGGACTGGTCTGCGACAAACAACAGTAAACACCGAATGGACGTGACTGGGAAGGCAATACAGGACTGACTAACACAACAAACTGGGAAACTCACACTCTCACTCACTCAGAAAAACTCCCCTAAGGGATACAAGTACAGGCACTCAGGAAAGGAAGGATTAATACACAGAGGCTAAGGAACAATGAGGGATAAGATGCAGACAAGGGATAAAGAGAGATGCAGGCAAAAGGGTCACTGGCAGGAACAAGGCAGGATAACAATGGGGCACTCAAGAAAGTAAACAAGCACTAGGCAGAAGATAAGAGGCAAGAGAAAAGAGATAAGCACAGGGCAGCAGATGCTATAACCGGCGGGGCTGGGGTGGACTTGCCGCTTTATTTACAGGGAGGCTGGCCAATCAGAGTACAGAGATTGGACCAGCCTCCCTGACCTAATAATAATGCGTCCAGGCTGATCATTGGGCTAATGCAGGGAGAAGGAACGAAAGCCTGTGTTCTGGTTGCCCAGCAACCAGAACAGCGGGGACACGGCAAGTGTAAACAGCGGCGGAGAAGCATAGCGGACGGCACATGGCTAATTAGCATGCCGTCCACCCACGTGACCAGAAGCAATGGAACAGCCGCAGGACACGAGCTAGGGAGCCCGCCGGGAGAGCACTTAGGGAGAGAGAGGCACGTTACATGCGGCATGTAACAGTACCCCTCCTTGATGAGGGGTTTTGACACCCCTATGACCAGGTTTTTGGGGAAATTTCTTGTGTAATTTTTCAAGAGAACTTTTGTCATGAATGTGTTTGGAAAACACCCACTGTCTCTCTTCTGGCCCATAGCCTTTCCAATGGAAAAGGTACTGGACCTGGCCACGGCACCACCTGGAATCCAGGATGTCTTCAATTTCAAATTCTTCTTGGCTGTGAACCTTAAGTGGAGGAGGCTGATAATGAATTGGAAATTTGGTAGAGCTCCTAAACGGTTTTAACAGGGATGCATGGAAAGTAGATGGGATTCTTAGTGTTCGAGGGAGTTTTAGTCCGAACGCAACTGGATTAACCCTCTTGATGATCAGGAAAGGCCCAATGAAGCGTGGGCCTAATTTTCTGCAAGGCTGTTGGAGGTGAATGTTTTTGGTAGACAGCCAAACCTTGTCTCCCACTTTAAAATAGCATTTTCGTCGATGACGATTCTCCCTAGTCTTGGTCCGGAATGCTGCCTGTTGTAGAGAGAGATTGACTTTGGTCCAGATGTCCCGCAAATTTTTTGCGGACTGTCGCACATCAGAATGTATTCTGGAACTGAGATGAACAAGAGAACAGGAGCGAGGATGAAAGCCCCAGACACAGTGGAAAGGAGAAATCTTGGTGGAACAGTGTGTGGAATTGTTATATGAGAATTCAGCCCAGGCTAAATTTTGAACCCAGTTGTCTTGGAGCCTGGATACATAACATCGTAAATACTGTTCCAAGGATTGATTAACTCTCTCCGTCTGGCCATTGGATTAAGGATGGTAGCCAGAGGAGAGACTGATCTTGATCTGGAGCAATGTGCAGAATGATCTCCAGAATCTTGCGACGAACTGGGAACCTCGATCTGAGACAATGTTGGTTGGAAGACCATGGAGCCTGACTACTTGGGAGACAAATATTTTGGCAAGAGTTTTGGCAGATGGTAGGCCCTGAAGAGGTGTTAATTGGGCCATCTTGCTGAAATGGTCCACCGCCACCCAGATAGTATTACATCCTTGTGAAGATGGTAGATCTGTGATGAAGTCCATGGACAGGTGTGTCCATGGACGTTAAGGAATCTGTAAAGGGAGGAGGGGACCGAAGGGAGGAGTCCGAGGGGGTTTTATTGCGGGCACAGACCGCACAGTTGGCAATGAAGTCTTCAACGTCACGTGACATGGTCGGCCACCAGACTGTCTGGGAGAGGAGTTCCAAAGTTTTATGAATACCAGGATGGCCCGCTGTCTTGCAGTCATGAGTCTGTGCCAAAACTGCTCTTCTTAGGTCTCCAGGAACAAATAGGCGATTGACAGGAGTCCGTTTGGGAGCCTGGTCTTCAACCCAGAGGAGCTGTGAATTGAGGTCCTGGGTGAGACCAGCAACAATGACCGAGTGGAGAAGAAAGCACAGGGATGGAGTCTCTTGCTCACTGAATCCTCTTGGGATAACACTGCTCCTGCTCCAACGTCTGAGGCATCCACCTCGATGATGAAAGGAAGGTCCGGGTTAGGGTGACGTAGAACTGGTGCAGTACTGAATGCCCTTTTGAGAGCCGAAAACGAGTCCACAGCCTTCTTGGACCAACAGGCGGGATTGGCACCATTTTTGGTCAGGTCAGAGATAGGGGACACCAGTACTGAGTATTTCTGGATAAAGCGTCGATAATAATTGCCAAAACCTAGAAAGCGCTGAATAGCTTTTAGGTTAGAGGGTTGAGCCCAGTTCAAGATTGCCTTGACTTTGTCAGGATCCATAGAAAACCCCTCTGGGGTAATGACGTAGCCTAAGAAGATCACCTTGGTTACTTCGAATGGCATTTTTCAAGCTTGGCAAAGATGTTGTTGTCTCTGAATTTAGAAAGAGCTTGACGAACATGAGAATGGTGTTCTTCAAGAGAAGATGAATAGATTAAGATATCGTCGAGGTATACCACCACGAACCTGCTGAGAAAGTCACGTAGAACGTCATTGATAAGGTCTTGGAACACAGCGGGTGCGTTGCACAGTCCAAAGGGCATGACGAGATATTCATAATGGCCTGATTGGGTGTTGAAGGCAGTTTTCCACTCGTCACCCTCGTGAATACGCACCAGATTATATGCTCCTCTTAAATCAATTTTGGAATAGATTGTGGCACCTTTGAGATAGTCAAATAAATCCGAAATCAATGGAATAGGATAAGTGTACTTCACTGTTATCTTATTGAGAGCCCGATAGTCGATACACGGTCTCAGGGTTCCATCTTTTTTTGCCACAAAAAAGAAACCAGCGCCTACAGGTGATTTAGAGGGTCGAATGAACTCTTTCTGAAGATTTTCTTGAACGTATTCCGTCATAGCTTTAGACTCCGGGAGAGATAACGAAAATAGTCTTCCCTTGGGGAGCTTAGCGGGGAGCTTAGCTCCAGGGACCAGATCAATTGCACAGTCATAAGTGCGATGAGGAGGAAGGGAGTCAGCATTACTTTTGGAAAAAACATCTTCAAAGTCTGCGTATTGCGGCGGTAACTGATCCTCAGGTATAGAGACACAACGAATGGGAATCTTGAGACATGATGTGGAACAGTTCTTGCCCCAACGAGTGATGTCCCCTCTAGACCAAGCAATCTCTGGATTGTGTTTCTTGAGCCAGGGATGGCCTAGAATCAGGGGAGCGGCATGGCAGTCAATTAGGAAGGATTCCATCTCTTCAGAGTGGCAGATGCCCACGGTAAGGGCAATAGGTAGAGTGATCTTGGAAATTATCCCTTTGCAGAACGGTCTTCCATCCAGTCCACAAGCAGTGATGCAAGGACAGAGATCACGAACAGGGATTCCAAGGGAGTGTACCAGGGCACGGTCTAGGAAATTTCATGCCGCAACCGCTATCCACAAAAGCGGATACCTCCTGAATGCATCTGTTGAAGCTCAGAGTAGCGGGAATAACCAGAGAATTCTTGGAAGAGATTAAATTTAAACCCAGATGGACCCCTTCCATATCCATCTGGTTTAGGCATTTCCCGAAGGAGACTTCTTTTTGGGGCACTCCCCTCCACAATACAAACACAGACCCATGGCCCTGCGTCTGTTCTTTTCTTGTCTGGAGAGGCGATAGGAACCAATTTGCATTGGTTCTTCTTCGGAAGGAGACCTGACGAATGCTGGATCTGGGAAGAAACTCTGGGTGGTTCCCTTTTCTAGGCGCCTCTCCTTAAGACGACGATCGATCTTGATCACAAGGAGCATCAAGTCTTCAAGGGTCTTGTACCAGAGCGTCTTTGATAGATTCGTTCAATCCAGACTGAATTGACTACGGAGCTCGGGGTCATTTCATTGGGAGATGGTGGACCAGCGCCTGAATTCAGAACAATATTCCTCGGCAGTTCGCCTCCCTTGCCTCAGAGAGCGAAGTTGGGACTCAGCAGTAGCTATTTGATCGGGATCGTCATACAGCAGTCCCAGTGCTTTAAAAAATTTGTCCACACTGTGGCGGGCCGGATGGTCCTGTGTTAAGCTGAAGGCCCAAGACTGGGGATCCCCCTGGAGCAGTGAGATGATTAGTCCAACCCATTGTAGTTCATTCCCGGAAGCGATAGGACGGAGCTGGAAATACAACAGGCAGTTGTTCTTGAACTGCAGAAACTTGCTTCTGTCCCCACAAAACCGATCTGGGAGGTTCATCTTGACATCGGTGACAGGGCCGGGAGGCGGAAGTTGAGGATTGGATGCTGGACGAGGCACGGAAGAGAGTCTCACGATGGCTCCCTCTTGTGAGTTCACCTTTTCAGTCAGAGCCTGGACCATCTGACCCAGGTTTGAGACTTGGGCAATGAGGGCATTGATGACCTCTGCCGTATTAACTTGCATCTCCGTAGTCATGTTAGGCTGGTTATAATGTTACGACACCGCTGGGGTGTCTGGGAGTAAAGGTACCCCGGGATTACCTTATCTTAGGACCGGGGTGACCAGGTAATAAGATAATAAAGAACGAGCAACTCACCCGGATGTAGAGCCTGAGACCGGACCAAGTTTTCGCTAGGGCCCTTGATGGTGGGGATAGGCTGGAGCTGGTAGGAATCCGTCAGGATACAGCCCTGGAGAGAATGCCCGGGAGAGGAACGAGAGTGGAAGCAGGACAGAGGGGAACGGGTGAGACAAAGCGGGTAAGTAGGGAGAGTAGTACCAGAAGGGACTGGTCTGTGACAAACAACAGTAAACACTGAATGGACGTGACTGGGAAGGCAATACAGGACTGACTAACACAACAAACTGGGAAACTCACACTCTCACTCACTCAGAAAAACTCCCCTAAGGTATACAAGTACAGGTACTCAGGAAAGGAAGGGTTAATACACAGAGGCTAAGAAACAATGAGGGATAAAGAGAGATGCAGACAAAAGGGTCACTGGCAGGAACAAGGCAGGATAACAATGGGGCACTCAAGAAAGTAAACAAGCACTAGGCAGAAGATAAGAGGCAAGAGAAAAGATATAAGCACGGCGCAGTAGACGCTATAACCGGCAGGGCTGGGGTGTACTTGCCGCTCTATTTACAGGGAGGCTGGCCAATCAGAATACAGAGATTGGACCAGCCTCCCTGACCTAATAATAATGCGTCCAGGCTGATCATTGGGCTAATGCAGGGAGAAGAAACGAAAGCCTGTGTTCTGGTTGCCCAGCAACCAGAACAGCGGGGACGCGGCAAGTGTAAACAGCGGCGGAGAAGCAGAGCGGACGGCACATGGCTAATTAGCATGCCGTCCACCCATGTGACCAGAAGCAATGGAATGGCCGCAGGACACGAGCTAGGGAGCCCGCCGGGAGAGCGCTTAGGGAGAGAGAGGCACGTTACATGCGGCATGTAACAGTTACGCACCGGTAGCAAGCAGTGCATGCCCCCTGCACTCCCCATAGTCGGTAGTAAATTCCTACCTTAACTTTAATGACTAGGGGCCGGATTCTTTAAAGCCCGCATGTACGCAATCTACGTAACAAAACGCTACGTAGATAGCGCAAAATAGTTACTACGCATGCGTAGTATCTAGAATCTCAAAACTAGGCACGTATGTTAAAAATTACGGGGTTGTGAATCGCAATAGGGCTTCCCCGCCCACTCATTTACATGGCTATTCCTGCCTACATGGCGGGGATACAGCCATCATAAATGAAGGGTCAGCCCCTTGTATGTAAGTACTGTCGTACATAACTTTGTTACATACATTAGTACGTAAGCTGTCGGAACATCAGCATGAAATGTTAAGGTTTTTTTGGGTATACATTTGCCCTGGGCTCAACTTGCTCTAGAACCAGCCCTGTTTACACGGCCCAGAGTTGATTGGGCCTGATCCAGAAGAACGCCCGCCGTCGCTCGGACGGCGGGCGTAAGCGTAAGATCGATTGCAGCCGACCTGCGCATGCGCTGGGCAGATGTTGCCCGGCGTTGCTACGGCAACACCCGATCCTGGATCGGGCGTCCGTAGCAGCGCCG
>WWET01000444.1:611125-625845 GCA_011038615.1 Limnodynastes dumerilii | reverse complement strand
TATAACATGGTATTGTTAATAACATTTATATATGACAGGGACAACCAAGCAAATTTGGTTTATCCCTGTTCCTAGATAATAGAATCAAAGACCATATATTGTACAATTAAATAACACACATATCCAAGGGAAGTAAAAAAAAAAAGCCTCAAGTGCTGTGCTAAAATATGCAAAATATCCCCCTTTTTTACATATGTTCTTGTATTCCCATATCATATATATGAACAATTTATTAAAACATACATAGAAAAATAAAAAATTAGGACTATAAAAGCTCACAAATGGCGATTGTTATTGCAGAAGTGGGTTGTGCACAACAGGAAGAAAACCAATACTATATATCCTATATATATATGATGGATTGTGAAATAGAATGAGTGGAAATGAGTCTCCTTGTGCAATTATAGCAGTTGGTGGTAATGCTCAATAAGATGTGAGGATGTGTATAAGAACTGAGTGTTTCTTGCTGCTTGCAATAGGAGGGATCCAAAGGCAGGCTGCCTTTGGATCACATAGGAAGCCAACAATCGCTTGATAAGTCTTATCCTCAACACAGCTTCATAAGAATAGGTTATGAGATAATATGGTGAAACTTAATGGAGCAATCCAAAAAATGAAACATTTTAAATTCTAAATGTACAGAAAAGGCTTGACGCGTTTCGTGGCGCATGGCCACTTCATCAGAGGTCACCAGTATTCCTATATGTTATATAGGAATACTTGTAGGTTTTTTTTTAATATATGTAAAAAAAAGGGGGTCGTCCGCCGCTGGTATCGCCGGACCAAGGGACATTTGAGTAAACTATCTGTGCGGGGTAGGGAGGGTTAGGGTCAGGCCGCAGGGGTGGGAGAGTTAGGGTCAGGCTACAAGTAAGGGAGGGTTAGGCTGCCAGGAAAGGAAGGTTAGGGTTAGGGTAGTGAGAGGGGAGGTTTAGAGTAAGAATTAGGGAAAGGAGTGGGGGACTATTTTAACTCACTTTTCGGAGCAAGGAGCTTTCGGTGTTCCGTGGATCGATTGCTATGCCTCATCGAGGCATATGCAATCTAAATCCCAGCCAGTTCGCAACTGGCTGGGAGGAAACGGCTGTTTCGAAAATCAGCCATTCGGACCGGAGCCCCACACCCCTCTTAAATGGTATTAGTTTCATTAAGTAAAAGAAAACAGATATGATTAACATGCTTTTTGGAAAGACAAAGGAGGAAAGTAGTGATATTTGCGTTTATTAATTGCTATGTTTACCTGCAGCTTTAGTGTAATCTTCAGTGTGGTTAAGTGCATCAGTGCCAATAAAAAAATAAGGATGAATACCAGGAACCACAAAGCTAACATTTCCAAAATCTGTTGAACCTAAAAGCAAACAAAAAAACCCCATAAACAATAAAAAGAAGAATAGCCAGAAAATGTTGTACATTTTACACACATTACTTTATTTCACACGCTATCCATTATACAGTAACTCGCCTGTCAATGCACCTGGTACATCATTCATGTGGCATTTGTGCACACTGTACACAAAACCCAGTCCACCCAGTCAAAATTCATGGACTAATTATTTTGTGAAGAACATACACTAAACATACCGCAACATAGCCCGCATCAAACCCTTCTTAAGATACCACTAAAATGCTCATTCACTCTCTTCTTATCTCCAGTCTCGACTACCGCAATATTCTCCTCTCCAGCCTCCCTCTGGTCTGTCTGGCTCCCCAGCAATCCATACTAAATGCTGCAGCCAGACTCAACTTCCTCTCCAAACGCACTGCCTCCACTTCCCCTCTCTGTCTATCTCTACACTGACTTCCTGTCCCTTTTAGAATTCTCTTCAAGCTCCTCACCACAACTTAGAAGGTTCTCTCCTCCTTCACTGCCCCCTACATCTCCTCCCTTATCTCCATCCACACTCCCGCCTGACCCCTCCACTTTGCTGGTGACTGCTGCCTCAACTCCAACCTGATAGCTACCTCTCACTCTCGCATCCAAGACTTCTCCTGGGCTGCCACTCTGCATTGAAACAACTTACCACAACCAGGCAATCCAACAACCTCCAATCCTTCAAACACTATCTCAAAACCCACTGCTATAGGTTAGCCTACCCTTCCTCCTACTAAGATTACATGCCCTTCCCATCTCTGTGTCTCCTGTTTATTTACCCCCTCCCACTTAGCATGTTAGCTGTTATGAGTAGGGCCCTCCTCTCTAATATCATCACCCCTCTACCTTGTCCTCATTAATTCCCATCTTTTCTGTCTGTCTATCTCTCCCCTTATTCATCTACTCATACACACATATCTTGCTTCCTTATTTTCCATACATAGTATTCTGCTAATTTTGTTCAGTATTTTATTTTTGTATTGTACCTGTATTGTACTTATTTTTATGAATATGTACCATGTCTGTTAATTGTATTGTATATGTAACTATTGGATTTCCTACTGCCGCCATGTGGCGCCTTATAAATAAACGTTAATAATAATAATCTTAAATCTGCATGTTAATTTCCTAATACTGCTATGTACAACTGCTTATTCAGTTTACAGTTTCTGAATGTATACTAAATCATATAGTGAGAGAAAAAGTCAATTGCCATACTGGGAACACTATACAAAGGAAAATATGGAAAAAAATCAGAATCACCCACAACAGAACTCAAAATCCAGAAGAGTGTTGAAATGAACATATTTTTATGCTGGTCAAAGCTTTGTATAAACTGACAGAATCGCATTTATTTACCAAAGTCACTGTTCAAAAATGTTACATACTTATACAATTACCTGAAAGAGCATTTAAAATCAATTCATCAGTTGTAAACTGCATTCCAAGTTTGTTGCCATTCTCTGTATAAGCTTTTACTAGAGTTTTGTTTGGAAGTACATTACAATAATCATTAACAGAAGGGCACAGCTCTACCTGTAACAAAACATTGTCATAAGTAAAAAATAAAATGCAGTCATACATGTGACATGTATATAATTATGGCAAAGGCACTTCTGTCTGTAAAGTCTATTTAGCTGGATACACACTAATGAAATAATGTCCTAAATGCAATGGCTCAACAGTTTCACCCACAATTAACAAGCAGGCCAAATCATGTCTACACACTATATCGATTTAACAGTAGATCAGTGATCATTATCTAACCTAAAAATCTGCTGAAAAGATTGTGACTTTATACATACTGTACAGATATCTGTCTATGCTGTACAGAAGACTGTAAGAAAAGTTGGACAGACGGTCGCAGTTGTGCATGGATGTTATTTACTGGCACGATGGTCTTTTTTCCTGAAAGACCATTATACTGCATCTGAATGTAGAGAGCAATTGTCAACAGTCTCCACTGTAGAAAGCGACGATGAAGCCCTCTTATAACTGAATACACCCTAAAGCAATGATACAAACCTTGATTTACATTTCTTAAGGCTTCAGGGAAACTTAGGGTCTCATTGCAGGTTTGCTAAATAATGTGAAAAAATTGCCTCGTAAAGACTAAAAGTATTTGTGGGAAGTTGGATACCAAGGTATTTTTATTTCCTATGTTGGGTAATTGTAATTTTTAAGACATTCATAAAACCAAATTATCATTTGCAGGGCCGATGCTAGCATGTCTGGCACCCCCCTGCAAAAAATTAATTTGCGCCCTCCTCTTTTATAAATATTATAATCACACTGGACAGGAAAACGGAGGAAACACTGACTCCTCCCTCTGATCAGGTGACTGGTCACATGGGCTAGACATCAGCAGAGGTCCTTTAGCCCACTTGGATCTAGCATCTTCCTACAGCACAGGCTGGCGTCACTGTATTGAGGACCAGCGCTGGCTCTCACAGTTGTTACAGATCTGGCTAAATGTCAGCTCTGAGAAGCAGAGGGATGAGAGGCGGCGCCTATCCAACATGGCGCCTGGATGCGTTGCATCCCCCCAATGGAGTGCATCACGGCGGCTCTGATCATTGTCTTATCAATTCAAGTTTATGCAACATTGTTCCAAATATTCTGGAAACATATGATTGACCCAATAATTGCATTACTATTAGTGAAAATGGATACTATGCATAAGGCAATAACACAGGTAGGGGGAATGCAAATACTTGTGATATATTAAAAATAAATTACATCCTTTCAACAATTAATGTTTTTATCTAACACAAAAGTCAATTTACAATTTTACACTTTCAGATAAAACATTTACATAATAGGTTTCTAAATATCCTGTTTCTCTATTAGGAATAAAGCAAGAAATACAGCACGTTAAGTCAAATATTGACTTAAGTATTTCATGCAGCTCATACACTGTACAGGGCCAGAGTTCAGTGGCAGAGAGAAGTCAGACAAACAGGAATTGTAATATGATAACCGGGTAATGTTTATGTATAAGCAGCAACAAAACCAGGGATTAAGACAGAAGCAAAGTTAATGATTAGTCAAAGTCAGTATACAAGTAGAATACCACAAACAGGATGTAGGAACAGAAAAAACACTAGATTACTGGAAAGACAATATTAAGTGGCAACAAAGAGAGGAACAGGAAAGGTTTAGATATTTTTTTAAGGCACCCCTAAGCATAAATAATTACCATGCAGTCCCGTTTTTTATGGAATTGGGTCAAAATAATGTAATAAGTATTTTGATGAGGACAAAAATACTTAATTACATGTTTACAAAAATAATACACACAAATCCAAGGAAAAATGTTATTATATTAAGTCTTACAGCCCCTCTATCACACTGTCCATACTATTTATCCTGCTGCTCATCCTATTTATCACTATCACACTGCCCATACTATCTCATTGCCCAAACCATCTCACAGTCCATGTTATCACTCACAATGTCCATACTCTCACACTGTCCATACTATCAGTCATACTGTCCTCTATGTTCTTTCTTAACTTTAAATGACTTCCTTTCTATTCCTCAATCTTCCTTTCTCCATGTCTTTCTTGTGTTCTTCACTCCTCTTCTTTCTTTCTGCCTTCTCTTAATACTGTTGGGCTTGTCATCATTACATCTTAGGTGTCATCATGGCCAGCACATCACTGCTGAGAAACCCAGCACCGTTTAAAGCATACAGAGACCTGATCCCACTATTTAATAGGATCAAAGCAAGGCCATGGACCAGGTAGAAACATAAGTCCCTGTTAAGCCTTGCAAGCTGCGGGCTGCACAGAGGTGGCCCTAAAACTCCTGATGGCCTAGACCCAGGTGTCTGCAGCACACCGTTGAGAGCTCTGTGACTCCCTGGAACTTGGGAATGGTTGGTCTATGGATTCAAATACTCTTTCACTTAATTATTTAGCTATAACATTATTTAAAAGCTTGAAGCTGTTTTGTCTTGACGTGGCGGCTTCACCGGGTTTGTTTCTGTTCATATGGGAAAAAAATGGCCTCCCATCAACTATTTTCTCTAGATCTATTCCAATTTCCTCATATACTGAGTCCTAATCAATAATAAGGATCTATATTTTTAACACAGAGGATCTTAGACTTGCCTTGCATCCAGTAGCATCAGCTGCAGCTTTAAAGCAAGAGTTTGCCTTATCTTTTAAACAATCGAGATCTTTTGATGATGGAGCTCGCAAATAAAATTCCAACTCAGTGTACGATGGAATGATGTTAGGTTTCACACCTCCATTTTTTATTACTCCTAGAAGAAAAAAAACACAGTGAAAACTGTCTATCTTTAATCAAAATGCCTAGGTCTCATGTCGGATTAAGTATTTCCACACTCTAGAAGCAAAACTATTGTCAAATGTGATAGACCAGAATCAATGTACAATGAATTTCATACTCCCCTGATTCAGCAACTGTGTTCTTGGAAACCAACTTATTGAAGGGTGTTTTCAAATTCATTATCTTCCTATAATGATGACTCTCATCATTGTGATAAAAAATTTTAACTTTTGTTAAAAATTATAATTTTTTTTAAGTTTTTTTCCATAGGTTCAATATTTTCCTTACTTAAGAGTCATGAAGTTCCAACAAACACTAAAAGCAAAGCTGGATATATGGCTGGATTTAGAGATCCAATTGTGCAGTGTTGGGTTTTGACATCTAGATCCTACCTTCTAACTTCCAATCCATCGTCAATTAAAATGGCGATGAATCGCAAGTTAGGATAGCACTGACAGCCATTTTCCACCCTAACTCTACTTTCAATAATAAACACCTCCAATTTGCAACTACAGAGGTGGCAAAAAACCTCACAAGATCGTAGTTTTACTAATGTAACAACTATCATATGGAACTTTGTTCCATACGATGGCATTTACGAACAAAGGGGCTGTGCTTCATCTCCGCCCACTAAGGTGGGTGGGGGGGAAGCATGCAAAGTTTACAGTGTGGGTGTCATCACGCACTTACCAGCGGATCAGCGGTCGGATAGACCGCTGTTCCGCAACTGTGACTTATGGCAGCGTGAGTCACACTTGCTATGAATGAAAGAGGGAAGTGACAGGGGAGTTCACTCTCCTCTCTCGTGCTGACTACAGACCCCCACATGTACAGAAAAAGTAGTTTGATAAGTGACCATAAATTATGCAGTGGCTATTTTTTCACAGATTTACAGAATACAAAGAAAACACAGGTAATAAATGCAGTTCTCACCATGAACTCTCCAGGAAGGTTTCATTTGCTGTCTTAAGACAGAAAGATTGTTGTATGCAAGAATAGCAGCATCTAATGCATTAACGCCTTCCCATGGGTATGCAGCTGCATGAGAAGCTTTTCCATAATATTTCACAGTAACACTAGGAAATAAAAGCCAGCAATAACCTTAGCAATTATTTATATTTTTTCAGATATAAAGAAACAATATGATATATATACATTTTATACACATGGAAGTGAATAGTCTGTGATGATGCTGCATGCAATGCTTACTGAGACTTTACTACCTACCTCAAAGTGACAGCATGTGAGTAATTATTTGTTCTTGTTTTACACCACTCAATCTTATCACTATATGAGCATATATTTTATTTTCTACAGAGGCAGGGTGTATGTGCTCTCCAGGCTGCGCTGGCATTGGGTGTGTTAGTGCCGCCTTTTTTCAAATAACTCTCCAACCATGTGGTGTGCCAGGAGTCAAAGAGTGTACCATTTGGCTGCGATATTTTAAGGTAACTGACAGCAGTCAGCAGTATAACACAGTGCCTGCACCATCCCATTGTTATTGGCAGTGGACTATAGCCTCTTATACCACTTTCACATTGGCATCCTGCTATAACCCAGGTAATTGCACTGTAAATTGCTGTGTGTGCACTTGTTCATTGAAAGCATTCAAATGAATTGAAAATGCATACTGGTGGAAGTCCTTAAAGCCGAAAACACTTATATTTATTCATTGTGACTCTAGATAATATGGATTAAGATATACTTAATCTGAGGCTGACATAAAAAGCAAAGGTCAGATCCTGACATTAGTACGACAGAGGACTTACACAAGTGTTTTACGTTGAGTCCACTGTCTCGAAATATCTGCGCATGTATGCGCCAGATGTTCCATGTGCATCCTTACTGACATACGTAACTAAGTTACATATGACAGTAAGTACGCAGAAGGGGCAGATCCTTCATTTACGATGGTCGTATCCCCGCCACACAGGCAGGGATACCCATGAAATGAGGGCTCAGGGGCAGGGAAGACCTGTTACAACTAGGTCTGCGGCCGTATACATAAGTGTCCAGATTTACTACTGACAGCGGGGAGTGCAGAGGGTGTGCACTTCCCGCTATGGCTGCGTAAATACGTACCCCCAAACGCACGTGAAGCATGCAGGGGTCAGGATCTGGCCCAAAGTCTTTATGATGAGCAACAGTTGATGTCATAATAAATATCTTGCTGTGTGTTGCAATCGAGATATTAACATTCCACATAAACTAAACTGTGGCAATATGAGACAGTTATTTACTCATTCATGCAATGTTTCAATGTTCAGCGTTGAAAGATACAATGCAAGTGTATTTTTGCATCTTGCATTGTACCTTCCATGCGGAACATTGGAACATTGCAAGAATAAATAAATAACAGTATTTCCACAGTTTAAGTGGAAAATTAATATCTCGAATGCAACACACAGAAAGATATCAACTGTTGCCCATCATACGTAATGTAAGGGCCAGATTTACCAAGCTGCGGGAACGGAAAAGTGGAGATGTTGCCCATAGCAGCCAATCAGATTCCAGCTCTCACTTTCCTATTACATACTACATAATCTAAGCTAGAATCTGATTAATTTCTATGGGCAACATCTTTTCTTTCCTGCAGTTTAGAAAATCTGGCCCAAAATAGACAGTCCATACAGAACTACAGGGTCAATTAATCTAAAAAGAGTGAGAATGGTGGAACATTCAAATCTAACCATTTGTGCAGGATAGTTTTCCTAGCAACTGCACTTACCGCGATTACCTGCTCCTCTCGGAAACCTTTAATTTTGGGGCACAATTCCTAGGATTGCCCCTTCTGGAGTTAGAGGAAGTCTATTAACCAAATAATGTGTAAGGTTCAGAAATGCGTGCTTAAGGGGACTTATGCAAGACTCTTGCATAAGTCCCCCTGACAAGTAACATCAGCGCATTAACTTCCATGGAAGGGGCTGGCCCTTCAAATCCATACTGCAATGTGTCCAGAACTCCGTAAGATGCAGGGGAGTTACTGTCTGTGCTTACTTACAGATCTCTACTGAGATCTGAATCAGGGCCATTGTTCTGCATATTTTTTACTGATAACCAAAACGGTTTAATCACCGGGCAGCCCCACAACCAATTAAATAAATCTGCATTGAGATTTTGCCATCATAAACAATTGTGTAATGTTAGCGTGCCCATAGTGAAACATTTACTTGGGGTTATATAAGTTGAAGATGCCTTAGATCTAAGAGGGGGGGGACAAAATAGTTTATTCTAAAGTATAACTCCAATCTTTTTCTGCAAACTTACAGATAAACTTTGAGCTTTAATGCATTGCTTGACAGAAAACCATATGCTCCAGTGGTGCTCTTCCAAAGCTCTTCTCTTGTCTATTAAGGAGATGGTTAACTGACATGATGCCCTGAGAGGCCCAACTAGTGAAGGGTAGGAGGCTGCAAGATTATTTGTGAAAAACAAAGAATAGTTAGGGGAAATATCCCATTTATGTCGCAACACCAAGCACAATTCCTGGTTTGCCACAAAAGGGGATTGTCCCTAGGACTCATTGGCAATTGATTATCTGGTGTGTGAAAAAAACAGATTTCCCCCTTCAAAAGCAGTGTTAATATAAATTTCAGTATTATGGAACCATTCTTTCAAATGTCTAAATACAGTTGCTGCATTAAGGGACATTAAGTCCTTTATTAACCTGGATGTTCTTCTCCCATCTTGGAATCGTCACCCCCAAACCAAGGTACATTGCACTTGACTTGTCATGGTGTGATGTGGTGATTAATCAGGCTGACAGGGGGGAGGGGTGGTATTGTTAAATATGGTTGATTATGAGAAGGAGGCACTTCGCCAATTGGATAATCCCATTTTTTATAATAAATTAGAATCTGACCCCACAGAGAAATACGTATCACAACTAGAGCATTTGTTACTCGATGATCTCCACACCAAGTGCCTCTCACAAGACGAATATCATTATCTTCGCAATCTGAACCCAAGACGGCGTGTACTTCAGAGCAATTATTTCATTTTTAATGGCGCATAATATTTACAAGTAACAAGGACTGCGATGGGGACGATTTTCGCTCCCAGTTTCACAAACTTATATATGGGAAACTGGGAGCGAGTTCACATATACCCACTCACATCGCAGTCCCCTGTAAGAGTTTACGGTCGATATATTGACGACCTGTTGATCATCTGGAACGGATCACAATTGGAGTTTGACCGCTTTGTTGACACTCTAAATGACAACAATTATGCCCTATCCTTTACCGCCAAATTCGGTGGGGAATCAAAAGAATTTTTGGAACTCTTGCTGACAGCGCCTGTACATTCTGACACTAGAATTAATACTAAGGTTTATGTAAAGGAAACTGATGCTAACAATTACCTACAGTTCGACAGTTGTCATCACAAGAACTGGAGATGTAACATACCGTGCTCCCAGTTCTTGAGAGTTAGACGCAACTGTTCGGACTTGGAGCAATTTGAACAACAAGCAGTCCAGTTCAAAGAGAAGTTTCTTGAGAGGAACTATCCACTAGAATTGGTTGAATCTAGCTATATCAAAGCTAAAATGCGAGATTGTACTGAACTGTTGCAATATAAACCTAAAGGTACTAGTGACCATTCCCAGGACTGTGCCTTTTATACTGATTATAACGTAGCTAATGGTTCTATCAGGGCCATTCTTGATAAACATTGTCCTGTCCTTAGGATGGATCCTGTTTTATCTAATGTTCTTCCCACCAGACCGTTAGTCAGGTTTTCGGAAGGCCAGGAATCTTAAATCTTCTCTTGCACCTAGCTTTTTACCACCTATGGTTTCCCTGGACTCAACTACCATCAATGGACCTGTTGGTTTTTTTTCCCTGCAGTAAATGCAAGGTATGTGCACATTGTCATAAAGATATAAAAACTTTCTGGGACTCTACCAAAAATAAAGAATTTAAAGTGAGACATTTTACTAATTGCACTAGCACTTTTGTAGTATACCTGATAGAATGCGGATGTGGCCTATTTTATATAGAACACATGCACAATATCAAAAATAAGGTTACAAATCATAGTTTGCCACATCATTTTAATGAGGTCCATAGGGGTTCCCTAGACTCTTCATGGGTCAAAGTCATAGAATGGATCCCCAGGGACCCCAGAGGAGGGGATAGAGAGCTGAGGTTAACTCAGCGCAAAACTTTTTGGATAGTGACCCTCAATACTATAGCTCCACATGGATTGAATTAGGGTTTTGAGATTACCCCTTTCTTGTGAATCTTATTTTTGTATAGTCTATAATGTATGAGTCTGATTATTGGTGTTTCTGTACAGTTGACTTTCAGTTTTTATTAGCCTGTAAAACATTTTTTTTATTAATGAATTGATAAATCTCTGAAAAATTCTTAGTAATAGGTAATATGGCTTATGAAAGGCTAGGTTATATATAATTGTCTACACAATATATCTTAAAATAAATTTTAAAATATTTTTTTAATATTATATTAATCTATTTATTATGAATTTATGTATGCCAAGGTGTATTTTTATTGAATATGATTATTTCATGTTTTCTTTCCGGTATTGTATTTATCCTCTTGGTCTCTGCCTGACTATATGATCTGATTGCTAGACAATAGTCATGATAGAGTTAACGGTTGTTAATACGACCATTACACCTGCCAGTATATAAGGGCATGTCTCACGAGTCTCCTCCACCCCCTGACGAAGTCACTTGGTGACAAAATGCATTGGGGTGTAGATTTGTAAAAAAAAACACTTTTTATCATTGTATGGTGCACTTGGAGCTCCCACCTGAGACGCTATCCAGGACGCTGGTAACCTAGTGTGAAATCCTTTGCCCAGTTTTAATATATTATCTAACTAAAGCCAAGTATTCATCTGGTACGAACCTGTCTACTTTGCTATGCTATTGTCCTAAATAAATTATATTACACTACGAGGCGCCCCCTCTATATTCTTTCATTTTTCAGAATTTACAAACATGGATGCAGGATCTGTGCAGCTCCGAGGGGCGACGCGGTCTGAGAATTTAAAAGACCTGGTGTACTTTCTAAACTTTTCGGATCAAGTATTGAACTCTTTCTGATGGACATATCGACACCTAATCCGGACACGAGTGAGCGCAACCGTTTTGAATCTTATTCATATATATGGTTCACACGTTGTACTCATTTACTTTACACATTTGTTCCTTGATTCATTAAAATCAAGCAGGCTTTGTTCACTGGATACATTACATAGAAAGACATGGCTAGCGCAAGTGGAATATAGTAGTAATTTCAAAATAACTAATCCCAGCAATCAAATCAATAACAAATGTTTATTCCATATAAAATACAATTAAATACTATTAAAACACAATGATAGATTAATCAGCAAATCATCGTACATACACACACACACACATATATATGTGTGTGTGTGTGTGTGTGCGATGATTTGCTGATTAATCTATCATTGTGTTTTAATAGTATTTAATTGTATTTTATATGGAATAAACATTTGTTATTGATTTGATTGCTGGGATTAGTTATTTTGAAATTACTACTATATTCCACTTGCGCTAGCCATGTCTTTCTATGTAATGTATCCAGTGAACAAAGCCTGCTTGATTTTAATGAATCAAGGAACAAATGTGTAAAGTAAATGAGTACAACGTGTGAACCATAATTTATTTTATTTTTTTTACTTTTTCCCTAACTGAAATAAAACAAAGGAAAATTGGATGATACCCATCAGTTGGCCCTACAATACGGAAGCCATACAGGCAACATAGAACACCAAACAACATAAATTGTTTGATGGGAAATTCCGTGCATATTCTTACGATCTGATGAACTGCGCATGCGTAGTAACTAAATTTACGCTATCTACGTTGATTTTACGCATGGAAGTCCATTAGGCACGGATTTGTGAATTGCATGTGATAAAATACGTATGGAGGGGCATGGTTGTAATCCGTCCGGAGACAGATACGTGAAAGTGGGTGAGGGCGCTGTTAGTTAGATACACACGTACGGAAGTATTATATGCACCGAAATGCACACTTAAAGATAAGGGTGGTCGAGGCACTCGTAAGTCAAGGACAACCCGTCCATGTGAGGGGAGTGTCATGGGCATTGCCTTGCAACGTCCGTGCGTATAATTGTGAACTCTGAATACGGCCCCAATACTGGAGGACTGGGATCACACTCAACACATAATATAGAAATAAGCGGTCGCATTAAATACGCAATATTTAAACAGCATCTGCATCAAAGTAGCTAGGTTGACAATGCAAACCTTTTGTAATGTAATGATTCGCAAATATCCCAAAAAATCTTCCTTTTCTAGGAAATGAACACTGAAAAACCATGGAAGATTAAGATGCAAGAATTCTCCACTACAAGTAAAGGTAATTTTCCACATGCAGCCAAGATCGCCACTTTTGCACAGAAATCCAAGAATTTGGCTATTATTCTATTATCCCCAACCTTTCTTTCAGTTATCGGCCTATGTGCCCATTTAATTTGGACTGTTTGAAAGCTATTACTCAGCCCTCGACTTTCTTGGTTAGACTTATGATGGTAGCTACTTAGCTATCAACCAATTGCTGCAGCGTTTGTAATCAGTCCTCTGAATCATTAGATCTGGCTTCTAGAGCATTAATACGGGAAGTGTTAAGCTGCCCATACACTAGAGTTATTATTCAAAACAGCATGAATTTGATAATCTGTATGATTTATTGCTAAAATAATTTCATGATATCGGAGCCATACGCTACATGTGTTTCATGCAATAATCGTATAAAAAATATAAAAAAATGTTAACTGTAAATCATTAACTGACAATGGCAATGTTTCTGGCGCATTTTCTTTCCTTTTTTCTGTTAAAGATTATGCCTGCCTTTCCTGCACCTGTTTGGATTAAAATATACTGATACTGATCTGAGCAACTGCCATTTTGTGTAACAAGTTGCTGCCAGAACTGAATATTCAAACCCTCAGCAATATCACCAGATTCTTACTACAAGTGCAAAAGATGCATATGTTGGAACATATCGGAAAAGTGTGCTGCCAGGAAAGAGAGAGGCTAACCTGGGCGTCATTGATAATGAGAATCCGGGACTCACAGCTTCCACTCTGCAAGATTTCTGCAAAGCAGGTTCCAGTCGGAGGATAATGCAGTACAGACACCATTGCTTTCTCCAACTGGAAAGGTATGTGCATATTATCCACTACAGGTACCACTTTCTAAACTTTATCTACATCTTGTGGCTATCCCATATTGTAATTTTACTAATTAAAAATTGCAGTAAAAAGTACTAAGAGGGATTGTACCACTGTCTGGTGGTATTCAGGGCAACTGGTCATTCCTGTAAGGAGATAGCAGCCTACTTGTACTTTACCCAGGTACAATATCATAAACCAATCAGCCCTATAGATGCTTAATAAAGTATATAGAGGGCTAAATGGATTATGTATAAAATGTATTTAAAACTACTGCAAAATATTCAAGGAAAAAAAAATAATAATAATAAAATATATATATATATATATATGCGTGTGTGTCAACATGATCTGCAAAGTGGTACTTTGATTTCATAGTGGGTAACTGCTAGTCCCCCCAAAAAAAGGTTGAGAAATGCTGCTGTAGTGTATTAGTTTTTTTCTGCTGTGAGAACCAATCCAATTTGTATATACAGTAGAAAAATCTCAAGACAATGAAAAAAAAAAAAATAAGTAAAAATTTATATGTATTGTGAAATTACTTGACCTTTATGTTCATTTATTTAAATATTTTTTTATAGTGAGCTACTTACTCATGTACAGCAATATCTGGCAAATAGGCTGCATCATCTTGGGCAGGATGGGCCATAAAAACAACATCCATATCTTCAAATGCTTTGGCATTTATAAGATCAACTTTACCGCCACCATCCTCCTCAGCAGGCGTTCCTAAAATTGTAATCTAGGAATGGATAAAGGAGAAACAAACATTTCAGAATTGAAGTTTTAATGCAGAGGGGGCACAGATAAGGCTGGAAAAGATGGGGACAGCAGACTTTAGAAATAGAGAAGGG
>WWET01000444.1:588852-600724 GCA_011038615.1 Limnodynastes dumerilii | reverse complement strand
ATGGTATATATATATATATATATATATATATATATATATATATATTATACAGCAGGGAGCGCTTATAGTAAAATGAATACTATGTACGATATACTTAGTAATCCAAGAAAGTCCAAAAACATCCAATAGAATGTCGGGGCAATCGTGGTATTCAAAATCTTTTTAGCTTCCTTTCTTTCTTTAGGGTGGCCTCTGCTAATGTCAAAAACTATAAATAAACAAGAATAGAACAAGGGAGCGCCTTGTAGTGCATTAAATTTGGATTTATTTTAAGCTTTAAAAGTGTGATAAAACTCGTACCAAAGATAAATTTAAACAAAGCATGTTGCATGTAAAAGCCTGTACATCACCATTCCACGGATCAACTGGTGCCCCAGGATTACAAAAGTGCAAGGTGCAGAGGGTGCAGGCAGAAACAGCATGAAGTGAATAACACCGTCGCTTACACATACGCGTTTCATCGCTAAGGACTTCGTCAGGGAGATGTGGTCTATAGGTAACTCTCACCTATTTATGCTAATAAAGATTAAGAACAGCCCAATCGGTGGACACTGATTTGTTTACTATGTTGTCATAGAGATCAGCTAGAGCATGTATCCTAAATAGTCCGTCGTTTATTCAAAGGTGTTATTATTCTTTTTTATATCTATTGGGAGAGGTTCAATGATGACTTCTAATAAAATCTAAGGGAACTGGGGGTATTTTGATAACCTCTAAGCTCAGGCTAGTGTCCACGCTCTAGCTGGTCTCTATGACAACATAGTAAACAAATAAGTGCCCACATTTGTAATGAATTTCTCTGACTTTTAAAAATAGAATGTTATGGTTTTAAATTGGAACTAAAAGTCCTGCGCTTCTCCCTGTCGCAGTTCCTCCACCACTGGGGGTGTACACCCAACATCACCCCACAAAATATACATAACCTACCCCTGTAAAGACAGGGGTAGATAAAATCTTTATAACGTTACAAAGAAATGTAGTGGTGGTATCCGCGCCTGGGTTCTACCATAGAAAGTACCTTCGGTTCTTTGTTCGCGTCCCAGTAATTAATCCAGAACCTTACTCCTTCCTTCTCCCAGCCAGTTCTTTCCTTCTTCCCTCCAGGTCAATTGTTCCCAGAAAACAAAAGAAAGAATCCTTGCATGATAATGCTTTATGACAGGGAGAAGGTAGTTTCACAATTTCTTACTCACAAGGTTTTTTCTTGGTAAGTATGCTTATCAAGTTTTTCTTTATTCTTAATAATTGTAATACACAAATGAAGCACCACAGCGGGGTCAAGTCCCAATCGTGGACCACACCACTCAAAGACTCCACTCCTCCCACTTTAAAATGTTTACCAGGGGAAACCCATATGTTCCCTCCTTTAAGCAGCTAAATAAAGATGCCTCTGTTTTCTTGTTGTTATAAATATTCTTCCGTGGTTTTTTCAAGTAAAAACATAATTCAGTATAAAACCAAATAAATAAACAAATAAAAAACTTCAACCAATGTTTGCAAACTTCTCTTCCGGGAGGGAATCCCCCAGCCTGCTAACACACGACGGAGAGTACTATCCTCTAAGTTAAAAAAGCACCTCAAGCTATTAGAAACCAAACCCAAAGGGTCCTATGGGTTAGTGCCAACCAAGGAGGGAGAGGAGAATGAACGTGTACCGAGTGATGACAGTGGGAATACACCAAGTCAGATGCTTGCATAGGGAGAGGAATTAGTAGCAGAAAGAGGGAAGTAGTGATGCCCCTTTATAAATCATTGGTATGTCCTCACCTTGAATATTGTGTTCAGTTCTGGAGGCCATATCTCCAGAAAGACATAAATACATTAGAGACGATGCAAAGAAGAGCGACTAAAATGGTCCATGGCCTGTATAACAAATCATACCAAGAAAGGCTAGAGGAACTTAACATGTATAGCTTGGAGCAGAGAAGTGACATGATAGCAGCTTTCAAATACATCAAGGGTTGTGACCGGCTAGAGGATGGTAGCATTTTTCAAAAGAAAAGGTGTAATAGAACACGAGGGCATGAATATAAACTGGAGGGTGGTAGATTCAAAGGAAACGTGCGGAAAAATTACTTCACTGAAAGGGTGATAGATAAGTGGAATAGCCTCCCATCTGAGGTGGTTGAGGCCAATACAGTAGAACAGTTTAAACATGCTTGGGATAAATATAAGGATATTCTAAATTGTAAACTAAATTGAGGGTCTAGGGTCAGTATAGTTTTTTATAAACAAATGGGCAGACTAGATGGGCCATGTGGCTCTTATCTGCCGTCACTTTCTATGTTTCTATGACCTCACTACCGACGCGTTTCAACCACATGTGTGCTCTTTTTCAAGGTAAGATGTGTGAGTGGGTTCATTGGTTCTTTAAAAAGAGGGTGGATACTTGCGTCATCATGTAATTAAACTCCGTAGGTTTCTGCAAAAGTGAACCCGTTCATATATAAAGTTATCCTTTTCCATAAAAAGCTCAAATTTCTTAGCTGTTATTCGTCTTCATATAAAAGTACAACTCTCTATACAAGAACACTCACATCTCGGTCTCAGTGTTTATAATGTGAATTTTGCATTATCGTTGTTTCCCTTATTTCTTTATGAAAAGGAGGGGGATAGCTAACCACATATTTATGGCTTGATTAGAAATAAAAGTGAAAATAAAGGATATGTAGTTCCTGTTATAAAGGATATATTGTTCCTATTATGAAGGTGCACACAATTGATAAAGTACATGGGAGTTCCTGGGTCTTAAAGGATCCGTTGGGTATAGGGGGTAAGCACAGGTCCAGACTAATTGGAGTATAAGAGTGGGAGGATAGTGAATGCCCTGTAAAAGAACCGATATATGGGGTGGCCGTGTTATTGTGCAAAAAAAGGTAAAAAAAATGTGTGTAGACTCTGAATTAATGCAATACAATAAATATGTGCAAGTCTTCCCTTCCTGAAACAACACAGTACAAAACAATAAGGGAGGGGAATATATATAAAAAAATATATATGATAAATATGTGATCAAATACGTACCGCCTCAAAAAGTACCTAAGTCCTATCGGACACTATGTGATGACCAAAAACCTTACTTAAAAGTGAGACTTGTGTAAACCCCTATTCCAAAAACCACTTCAGTTCAAACATAGTTTAAACCGTTAGGTGTCAAAGTGTCCAAATCAAAAGTCATGGCCATTTATTTTCTAGCTAAAGCTCCTTTCTTGTCCCCATTTCTCCAGGGTCCTTCTACTTTGCAGATGCCAATTTACATCTTTATGTCCTCAACCTTGCATCCATGCACTTCCTTGAAATGATTAGAGAGTGGTTGCTTAGTATCCCCTTTCTTGCTGTTTCTCAAGTGCTCACTCCAGCGTTCCCTCAGCCTTCTTGAGATTCTCCCCACATACTGGAGTGAGCACTTGCATTCTATCACATATACACAGTTCACACTGTCACTTGTGACGAAGTTCCTTATTTTCTCAGTTTTTCTGGTGGCCGTGGCCTTAAATTCTGTCGTTTTCCTTACTCCCATTTTCACCTCTCTACATGTGGCACAATTGTCAGACCTATGAAACCCCTGATTTGCAATATTTTGTTGTTTAGTGGGCTGGGAAGCAACACTCCTAACTACTTCATTCTGCAGATTTCCTGCCCTCCTATCCAGAAATCTGGGTTTATCTTCGATGTACCCATCCAACTCTCTGTCATTTTTAAGGAGGGCCCAATGCTGTTGATTATACTGTGTAATAAATGGTACCTTCTCCTGAAAATGATTTGCTTCTTTCTTTCTCTTTTTTTCTCTTTAATTAGGTCCTCTCTCTTTAATTTGCCCACTTCACTGAAGGTACTTTCTATTGTGGACTTCTTATACCTTTTCGAACTGTTCCATCGAAATAGTACCATTTTCAATATTCTTCCTCAGAGGTGCAGTTCCTCCTAATCCTCACCAACTGACTCTTGTGTACAGTATTGAGCCATGTTACATAATGGTTACTTTCTTTGAGGATTAGGGAGTTCGTATCTGTGGGCTTTTTAAACAACCCTGTCTTCATCCTCCCATTTTCAATGGAGACAGACAGATTAAAGAAGTCCACTGACTCCTCACTAATATTGAAGGTAAGCCTAATACCCCAATTGTTGTCATTAGGATGTTGACAAAAGTTCTCCAAAGATAGTTTATCCCCCCTCCAAAAGAAGATCACATCGTCAATGTACCTTTGGTAGGTGACAAGCTGTTCCTTAACCTCTGGGTGATTGTATACATAATTATCTTCCCAGTAGGTCATGAAGACGTTTGCGTAGGGGGGGGGGGGGGCGCAAATTTCGCCCCCATGGCCGCCCCTGTCCTCTGGAGGTAAAAATTGTTGTCAAAACAAAAGTAATTATTTTGAAGTATCAAATTGATACTATCCAAGATAAAATTCCTCCTGCGGTCCGGTGTCCCCACTTTCTTAAGCATCCAGTCTATTGCCTCTATCCTTTTGTCGTGTTCAATCACTGCATACAGTGAGCTGATGTCAGCTGTCACCATATAGATCCTGCCTTCTATTTTCAGTTGTTCTAGTATCCTTAGGATTTGGCCCGCATCCTTCAGATACGACTGGATCTCTTTCATTAGAGGTTGTAACAAATGATCTATCATTTCTGATAGATTCGCAGTGATGGAGCCTACACCAGAGACTATGGGCCTCCCTGATGGTTTCCTGTCGTTCTTGTAGACTTTGGGCCGGGTGTAAAACACCGGAATATTTGGGTTAGTTGGTATTAAGAACTCTTTCTCTTTTTTTGTGATTGCCTCTTTTATGTAATAGCTTTCCACTAGGGTTTCAAGTTTTCTTTTCACGGAATTAATGGGATTTCCCTTCAATTTGGTGTAGGTGTATTCCTCACGTAATAGGGAATAGCATGCCTCATCGTAGTCTTTTTTTGTTTTGAACTACAATTCCCCCTCCCTTGTCACTGGACTTTATCACACTATCTTTGTTATTGCTTAATGATTTTAACGCCTCCCTCTCTTTTTTAGAGATATTGGGCCAGATCCAGAACAACGCTTGTGAGCGAATTTACGCGTGGCGGAGATGTAAAATCGCCTTTTGGTAAGTACTGCGCATGCGTACCTTAGAAAATACGCTCAGTAACGTAGCATAATTGTGAACGTATGGGCCATTTACGTATGTGTCATGTAAATACTTACGTGTGGGCGTGCCAATTTTACGTGAGTCCAAAATATGTCTGAAATACGTTAAGTAGGCAGGGGTTTGTATTTAAAGTGTACAATATGGGCGTGCTTAGCTGCGTAAATACGTGTTGGCCATACGTACATGTGTGGATCACTGCGGTTACGTTTGCAAAAGTTAAGGTAGGGTTTGAAAAGCGTATCTTGACAAAATACATACATTCAAAGGGTGTGTCTAGGGGAGTGTATAGAAGGTACGCACCCGAAAATACGCTACGCGAGTAAACGTACGGCAAACTTAGCTCTAGATCTACCCCATTGTGTTTGCCTCCCCGTTTATCATTCATCTTTTTAAGGTAATTAAAATTCCAATCCTTACCAATTCCCCAAATGTACTAACCCAATTCCCCTTTAAATGTTGTGGGGAAAAAGGTGGAGTTCTTTTTAAATGCTTTCTTATTTCCCTCCCTTTCATCCTGACTGGTGGATGTTCCTCTCTCTCACCTTTCTCCTGTCTTTTAAAGAACTTTTTTAGGGTAAGTCTGCGGATAAAGCATTGAAGGTCCACATATAGATTAAAGTCGTTAATCCTTTTAGTTGGAGCAAATTTTAACCCTTTTCCTAGGACTTTTTCTTCCTCCTCCACCAATTTCTATGTGCTAAGATTAAAAATCTTAATCATTTCCCTTTCTGTCTTCCTGCTGACTTTCTTCAAAAGTTTCTTTTTCTCTCTGTTCTTTGTTTTTTTCTTCTCAATTTCCCCTCTTTTGCCCCCCTTTTTCCCACAGCGAGGGGCCTTTACCCTAAAAAATGAGATCTCTCCTCATACCCATACTGCCACCTGGGGCCTCCATATTCCAATACTCTGTGTCAGGGATAGTCTCTCCGTGTCTGGTTGTATCCAAGGTGTCTATTTTGATAGTACCTATCCTGTGGGTGGTGTCTATAGTCCTTATAATACTCTTCGATCTGTGGATAGCGTCAACTATCCTCATATCCCCTCTGTGGATAGTCCCTCACTCCTCTACCCTCTCCCTCCCTTCTGTCCTTACAGACCCTATGGATGGATCTGTCTCTGGGTCTACCTCTATCATCCACTCGATGGTTCCTTCTGGAGTGAGATCTATCTCTTCTCCTCAACGGGGACCTCTCCCTAGACTTGGACTTCAATGTGGGTCTCCTCTCCCTAGTTCTATTCCTACTCCTAGGAGTAGGAGGGGGGTCCTTACCCTGTTCTCTGGGGTTCTATCCCTGTTCCCTGATGTTCCCCTCGATAGAATACCCACTGGTAACTCTCTCCTCCCTTCTCTGGTTCTATCACTAGATGTACCCTTGGGTACTGGTTTCCGTTGGGGATTCTTACTTTTTTCTTCTTTCCCATTATGTTTCACTTTATCGGACATGGGTTCCTTAATATGCTCTATTTTTCTTTTATTGTTCTTGTTAACTCCCTCTCTATTTCCATTCCCATTTGCACAGTGGGCCTTCCTGTTGTTGCTATTTTCTTCTACACTCAGGTCCTGGGTTCCCACCCCCCTATTATACCCTTTCTCCTGTTGGGTCGCCCCATCTTCATCTATCAAATCTAGGCAGAGTTCATCCAGAACTTCCCTCCAATCTAAATTTAGATCCACCATATCTTCCCTCTTTTCTGACCCCCCTTTCTCCTTCTTTTCTAATCTTAAATACTGAGTGCCAGTTCTATAGTCCACCATATCCCTTTTATATTTTGTAAATTTTTCTCCTGTTACTGTTCTCTCTTTTTTCATTAGTCTCCTTTTTATAATGTCTTCCATCTCTTTATATTCACTTCAGAATAGGGGCTGATTAGTGATTCTAATTCTTCTATCTCTTTTGAAAGTTCCCTCAGTCTCCTACTTCTCTCCTTAATGATAAAATCCATCAAGGACAGAGAGCATTTATCAAGTATACCATACCAGAAGTTGGTGAACTCCACAGACCCTGCATCAAAAGAGCATGTCTTTCTAATCAAGCCATAAATACGTGGTTAGCTATCCCCCTCCTTTTCATAAAGAAATAAGGGAAACAACGATAATGCAAAATTCACATTATAAACACTGACGTGCACTGAGACCGAGATGCGAGTGTTCTTGCATAGAGATTTGTACTTTTATATGAATACGAATAACAGCTAAGAAATTTGAGCTTTTTATGGAAAAGGATAACTTTATATATGAACGGATTCACTTTTGCAGAAACCTACGGAGTTTAATTACATGACGACGCAAGTATCCACCCTCTTTTTAAAGAACCAATGAACCCACTCACACATCTTACCTTGAAAAAGAGCACACATGTGGTTGAAACACGTCGGTAGTGAGGTCCCCGTACAAGGTGTATTCCCGCTGTCATCACTCGGTACGCGTTCATTCTCCTCTCCCTTCTTGGTTGGCACTGACCCATAGGGCCCTTTGGGTTTGGTTTCTAATAGTGTGATGTGTTTTTTTTTCAACTTAGAGGATAGTGCTCTTCGTCAGGTGTTAGCAGGCTGGGGGATTCCCTCCCGGAAGAGAAGTTTGCAAACATTGGTTGAAGTTTTTTATTTGTTTATTTATTTGGTTTTATACTGAATCATGTTTTTACATGAATAAACCACGGAAGAATATTTATAACAACAAAAAACAGAGGCATCTTTATTTATCTGCTTAAAGGAGGGAACATATGGGTTTCCCCTGGTAAACATATTAAAGTGGGAGGAGTGGAGTCTTTGAGTTGCGTGGTCCACGATTGGGACTTGACCCCGCTGGGGTGTTTAATTTGCAGATTACTGTGGAGAGACGAGGAGAAGAGAAATATCTTACTACACACATTAACCCAAGAGGGTCATTGTGTGTGTACGCAATTGGTAGAGGGATACTTACTGTGTGTGGCTGTATTACGCGAGATTTCGTGTTACTTTTTTCCCGATCTCTGTGGATGCCAGACGTGACAACGGGGCACTGAACAGATGGAAAGATAATACGTTACAGGCTTTGATGCAAGTACATAGATTGTGAGTATAATTTTGACATTGTACTGCACTAACCTGACATGACCTTATTGCACGAGGAGTTTGTTTATATTTCTCCCTCAGTTGGAGGACGGCTTGCTGTGGACATCTATAAGGACCTGTGGAGGAAAGAATAAAGAAAAACTTGAAAGCATACTTAGCAAGAAAAAACATTGTGAGTAAAAAAACTGTGAAACTACCTTCTCCATGTCATAAAGCGTTATCACGCCAGGATTCTTTCTTTTGCTTTCTGGAAACAATTGACCTGAAGGGAAGAAGGAAAGAACTGGCTGGGAGAAGGAAGGAGTAAGGGTCTGGATTAAGAGGAGCTCCCAAAGGAGAGACTGTATTAATTACTAGGACACGAACAAAGAACCTAAGGTACTTTTTATGGTAGAACCCAGACACGGATACCACCACCACATTTCTTTGTAACGTTATAACGAATGTTAAGGTTTGTTGTTGGTTATTTGCAAGAATGCTGGGTGCCTTTTTTGTATTGTACAAGTAAAGCAGGGTTACCGACTCTCCTAAAATGTCTGGGAGACGCCCGAAATTTGAGCAGTTTCCCGGTACCCTGGGAGAGCCTACAAATCTCCCGCAAGGGACTTGAGGCCCATGGTTTCATGGGGGTATATTTACTTACGACTTTGCTGGCGATAATGCCATCGCCGCATTCACTAAAGGCAAAGTCCCAGGACTTAAGCCTTTAGCAAAATCGACACGGCAAAAATCGTCCAGCTGTTTGCCTTGTAAAACATAGGGGTCATCGGATTCACTAAAGGCGATTTTTCCAAATCGCCTTTAGTTCGCTGTGAAAGCCCCCCCCAAAAAACTGCCTTCTGTGTGTGGCGTTTTCATGGAAAGCGTCACACACTTTAGCTGAAAAACACATGTCAATATAATTGATGTGTTTTTCTCTGTAAAAAGGACAAGCGCTTCATGCTTGTAACCCTTAGCATGCATGCGCTGATAGAACTACAAGGCACAGCATTTCTGTGCCTTGTAGTAATATCAGTGTCAACATGTAAAGGGTTATAAGCATGCTGCACTGTGCCCACTGTTAAAAAAAAAAACAGTAAAACATAAACACACAATAATTACATTAACACATATTACAAAAAATACATTCCCAATACAGTATGTATCCCCCTTACATGTTAAAACTAAACAGGTGGCCACTGTATAATAAAAACCTATGTGTCTTATGCTGTGTGTGTAAACATTTTTTAAAAAATTGTATTGATTTACCGTTCTTCAGTCATCTATCTTGGGAGATCTTGAAGAGCTGCTTGAAGTCCTGGAATATATGATTGGAGAACGGTGCAGTTGCTTGAAGAAGACTGGATAGTTGCTTGGAGTTCTTCTGTCAGGTCTTCATCCTGTTGCCACGACGACAACATCCTCCTTCCTGTTCAGCGGCGCCGATGGCAATGAGCCATTGGACACTAGAGGTCCCCTTTTATGCTGTTAATGACGTGCATGCATCTACGGCCGGGAGATCCCAAAGGGAAGCTATTAAAAGTCGGCAAACCTGAAGTAAAGGCATCTGAGAAAATCATCAGAAAAGCTGAATTTTTACAGCATTAAGAGGGTATTCAGTTCCCTGTGTCCAGGAATCAACATCTTTTTCTTTTTTTTTTTTCATATATGTGCCCCCTGTTTAACACCATAGCCTCCTGTATTTTTTAATCCCTTAGTATTACCCCATTTACATTTTGTTACACAGTGTTTCCCTCTGTTTGCCACCCCTTACATTGCATCATGATTTTTCTTGGTGCACAGTTATAGTATAAAGCTGTTTACTCTCATGAGTATGGATAAGACTCCCTGTTGCTCAATGTTGTGAAATGCTAGGCTGAGCTTGATACTCAGAACAGCAATAATAGAGAGAGTTATTCTAAGAAAGTAAACAAGTAGGATTAACTTGCCAAAAACAAGTCAGGATGATTTTAGCTTGCTAGCACTGAAATTTAATCTAGTAAATAAGACTGCAAGAAAAAAATAAATAGATAAAACAGCAGGATGATACCCAAAGCATAGATCTCTTTACAAAACAAGATGCCTAAGGTATTACAATAACTTTGAAAAATTAGTCACATTTGTTTGGTAAAATTGATTGATAGATTCCAATGTAAATTTCTATTTGAAGAAAAAAATTTCAATATGCATTAACAAGGGTCAGCCTCGTGTATGCTTGCACTCGGGGGAAGGGGGGATGGCTAGGACTATTGTTCCGGGTCCGAAGCTGATAGGGTATGCCGATACTTACCTTAGCTCTGTAACAGCTGGTATCTGACGTATCTGACGTGTTGATACTTGCTGCTTAGAGCTGCACACTATCTGTTAATGCAGGTCTGTGGTGCCCCACATCACCTGTGGACGTGTCCCAGACCCCCAAATTTCTGCCTGTGGCCCTGGTAGTACTCTGTGCAGTACAAAGGAATTATGCATCGGATGACATCCATCCAGTGCAGAATTTCATGAGGAATTCTGTCTTCACACACAGCGAGCGGGCGCACTCAACATGCATATGAAATACGCATGAAGCGTGGGCTATGTAATGGTGATTGTACTGTAAGGGCGTTTCAAAGCCCTTAAGCTGGCCACACACTAGAGCAGTTATCGTCACAACATGATTTTTCCAACATTTCTCTCAATTTTTCCACTAGATTTTTTCCTCTTATTCACCCAATCTGTTTGATATTACCCAGTCTTGTTTATACTGATTGTTAAAATTGTAAAGTTCTACGTAATCTATATTCTATATAATCTATATAAAAACACATGCATAGTAGCTCAATTCTTAAAACAACGTAGGTAAGACGAAAGCTACGTAACTGTAAATCTGGACCTAAATATTTTGCACCCTTTCCCACAGAAGCTATTGACACATGAAAAACTAATCTACAACTACCGTCTTTCTAGAGGTAGACATGTTGTGGAAAATGCTTTTGGAATTCTCAGCAATAAATATCGCATTTTCCACATTAATATTAACCTGCGCCATGACAAATTGTGTAAGGTTGTAATTGCATGCTGTATACTGCACAATTTTTTACGTGGGAATGTGCAATTTGAGTGTCAAACACTGGAATAGTGCAATAAGGTGACTACGTCACCTGGGATGGTACTAATATTGAATATATTTAGAATGAGCTGCTGTGGGTGGAGAGAGTCTTACCCACTCTCTCAAATAGCTAAAATGACAAGACAAATGTATATATATATATGAGAGTATATATACAGACCACAGCGCTATGCCTAATTAGGCTGCAAAATAAAGTGATATTTAAAGGATATATTAACCAATATTGAAAAAGGTTACTGAGCAGTGGTAAAAAAACAATCATTTATTACAAAACATAAAAAACACAAAAACATAATACTTTAAAACTGTGCAAGCTGTGTATAAAATAGATAGCAAATAGCAGAGAAGTGAGTCCAGTCTAATGCCAAATGATCCAATATGCTGGGTCTCTAGATAATTTGGGGGAGTAAAGTAATCCAGTATCCAATGTGCCCAATAAGAAACACTGGAATATCCAGAGAAGTCAGAGCACTGGACAGTGAAAGACTTCATGGGGCCCTAAGCAAGATACCGGTTTGAAGGCCCCCTCCCAATGAATTGATACACACACACACACATATATATATATATACACTGCTCAAAAAAATACACGTAAAGTGATATCACA
>WWET01000444.1:547501-579311 GCA_011038615.1 Limnodynastes dumerilii | reverse complement strand
TCGATCTCCAGCGACCTATTCTCTTGACCTCCTCCGCAGGGGCACCAGCCAAAGTAGCTGAAGTAGCCGCCCCAATCCTGAACGAGTGCGTGCCGAACTTGGTCCTGTCCAGACCTGCCGCCTCGAGTACACGTTGTAACACGGCCCGGAACTGGAATATGGTCAGCGGAGATCCGTCCAGGTACGACAACCACACAGGCGATGTTGAAGGCCGGGCTGCAGAAAAGTGGGACGACAAAAGAACAGGGCCGGAAACCGAAGAACCAGTAGCAGGCATAGAAACCCACTGTCCCCGCCCCAGCTGGTCACATTTAGATTTAGCAATGCGACACAATACAGCCCCCTCATTAACCACCACGTCCGCAGCCATCAAGCCAGAATTCAAAACCGTTCGGGATTGAGCTACCAACTCGCTAACCCGAAAGGCCCCGGCCAGAGCGACTGAAAACGCCGTAGAAAACAGGAGGGCCTCGTACTGCGAATGAGCAACACCAGGGAGGAGCCGAACCAAGTCTGTAAGAATGCCAGGGGTAATAGGTCTGCGACCATCTGGGGGAGTGGGGCGTGAGCGGGCCCACCTTCTCAGCGCCCTGGCCATCAGGAATCCCATAGTGAAGTCCCGATGACCGTTAAAGCGCAAAAAGAAAGATATGCAGCACCGCACCGCCGCCATACTCGCCCTAGACCGGCCGGCGACATACTCGCCCCAGATGAATTCCTCCAGCCTAGACCGGCCCTGCCCCAGTGGCAATCAGGAATCCCTTAGTGAAGTCCTGATGACCGTTAAGGCGCAAAAAGAAAGATATGCCCGCCAGTACCGCCGCCATACTTCCCCTAGACTGGCCGGCGACATACTCGCCCCAGATGAATTCCTCCAGCCTAGACCGGCCCTGCTCCGACCCAGTGGCATGGACGCCAGCGAAACGAACCCACTCCTCCCAGGCCCTTTGGTAACCCCGCAACGTACCCGGCGCTAGAGAGAGGCCCGCCAGATCCTTCAACGGCGACCGACCACCTGCCATAAATGAGAAGGACAAGGTGTGCCACCCTCCTCAGCACCGGGTGCAAGGCTCCTAAATTTATCCCACTGGAACCGAGACAGAGCATCGGCCAATTCGTTATTAACTCCCGCCACATGTTGGGCCCGAAAGCGAACATTGAACTCCAGGCATCGCAGGACTATGCAGCGCAGAAGCCGCACCGCCGGGGGGAGGAGGCACTCAAATTGTTTACCGACTGGACAACCCCAAGGCTGTCACAGAGGAAAACAATCTCTCTATCCCGAAAGCGGGAGGCCCACAATTCGGTGGCCACCGCGATGGGGAACAGCTCGAGGAGTACCAAGATAGAAGTGAGGCCCGCCTCCCCCCAGGAAGCCGGCCACGGCTCCGCACACCAAGAGCCTTCGAAGTAAGCTCCGAACCCAAAAGCCCCTGCTGCATCCGTTAATAATTGCAACTCGACATTAGAAACAGGAGGGGCCTGCCAAACCCTAACACTATTGAAGCTGTCCAAAAATTTAAGCCAAACGCGCAAATCTTCCCTCAATTCCTGCATGATCCTAATGCAGAAATGAGCCTTAGGCACCCCGATCGTTGCCTGCTGGAGCCGTCTGCTGAAAATCTTACCCATGGGGATAACGCGACAAGCAAAGTTCAAAGAACCCAGAAGGGATTGCAAGGTGCGCAGGGAAACTTTATCCGCCGCCAGCACTTCTGATACCTTCTGTTTGAGGGCAGAGATTTTATCTGCCGGCAAGCGGCACAGCCCTGCCACGGTATCAATCTCGATACCGAGGTAAGACAGGCGCGTGCTAGGGCCCTCAGTCTTGTCCGCGGCCATGGGCACACCCAAAGACGCAAACAATGCCGAGACCGAGAAGAGAAGGTGTCCGCAGAGGGCAGAGGCGGGAGGCGCCACCAGAAGGAAGTCATCCAGATAGTGGGCCACGCCCTGATGCCCGGTGCCCGCTTTGATGCACCAGTGCAAGAAGCAGCTAAACAGTTCAAAGTACGCGCAGGAAATAGCGCACCCCATGGGTAAACAGCGATCCACGTAAAACTTTCCCAGCAGACGGAAACCCATGTAGACAAAAGATTCGGGGTGTAAAGGAAGAAGACGGAAAGCGGACTCAACGTCCACTTTAGCCAGCAACGCCCCAGGGCCAAAACCCCGCACCAAAGCCAGCGCACACTCAAATGATTGGTAAGACACAGTGGAGTGAGATTTGGGGATGGCGTCATTCACCGACATGCCCTACGGAAAGGACATATGCTGAATGAGGTGGAATTTCCCGGGGGCCTTTTTGGGCACGACATCAATGGGGGAAATGACTAAGTTGGGGAGAGGAGGGTCATCAAAAGGGCCAACCATACGACCCAAGGCTACTTCGCGTGAAACCTTGTCCAAGAGCTGCTCAGGAAAACTGCGAGCGGAAGCAAGGTTACAGGGATGTTTTAGGGAAACAGGCCGGGAGATGGGAATGCGGAAACCCTCGTGGAAACCAGAACGTAACAGGGAAGCAGCAACCTTATCGGGATATCGAGCAAGCCATTCATCAAGCTTGTTGAAAAGAATGGGAGACGGGGCCTTGACCGAGAATAATGGAGCGGAGCGCTCTATTATTGGCGCCGGAGCGCCTGCACTGCTTTGCGGGGTGGAGACCCCAGCAGCGCATGCAGGTATGCGCGAACTGACATTCAGGGCCGCGTTTGCATTGTGAATTATTATACCCGTAGCATCGCCAGCGCGATCCAGGGGACTGCCCCGGCCCCGCACCCGGGGGGGGTTTGCCTGAAACTCCGCCCCGAAACTGAGAGGGAGTGGGGAGCTGATGAACCGCCAACCAGATATCCACGTCCTTGACGCCAAAGAAAGAATCACGCTTCCCATCGATCTTACGGCGGAAGCGCTCATCATACTCTCGCCAAGCTGTGCCCTTCAGGAGAACATACAGCTCATGCACCAGATTGAGGTAAGTGAATATCCCACCCACTAACGCTGGGAACTCCTCCACGTAAGCAGCTGCGAAAGCAAGGGCACCTATGGTCCAATTCTCGTAAGTCTTGTACGCCGCCTCCCCCATGCCGTTCTTAGCCAGGGCCGCTGCAAGGCCCAATTTACCCTCAGTGGTGACACAAAACATGTCGACATAAATGCCTTTCTTAATGCGCTCGCGCACCTTGGGCCGCACCAAACTGGCAACAGGGGGGGTGGTACAATATGTAAGAGAATCCTTGTTAACGGGAGGACCAGAAGCGGTGGCCACCGCTCTGCGCTCATCCCTGGCCGAAGAACCCTTTTGCAGCAAGTGCTTGCCCAATAACTTTAACAACTGGCGAGGCTGGTTAGCGCGCAAAGGGGACGCGTCAGGGGAGGAAATGGAACCAGTGGAATCAATATCCGACAAATTACGCCCCAACAACTCACCGCTAGTAGCCAGCCCAGATGCTGGAACCGAAACGGCCGCAGGAGGAGTAGCGGAGCTGGTAGAAGGTTGAGGATCTCCCAGAGAAGTCTCAGTGGAAGCCACGGGAGGCAGAGGAGCGGAAACAGCCGTTTCCGTCTCTGACGGCCCTTGATCCAAGGGCCCTGCAGCCTGCAAAGAAACTGAAACAAAAGACGGGTGAGTTGTAGCAAGCCCGGGGCCACTACCCAAAGGTACAACACCCACCCCGCCCGATGAGAGTTGCCCAACCTGGGAAGGAGGGATGGGGCAACCCCAAGATGGGTAATAGGGCCACTGGGCCCCAGCAGCAGGACCACTATACCATGAGGCTCCCCAAGCACCACCCCCGGGGGGGTAAGGGTAACCCTGAGGCCTAGGCCCTTGTGGCTGATAACCAGGGAAGGGGGCTGAGACAAAGGGGGCTGACCAGGCAACCCCTGAGGGGTTAACTGGGATAGATAGCTTAAGGGCTGAACAGACAAAGGGGGAGGCTGGCATCCAGTATAAGGGACCTGGCTGCCCACCACCCTTCCCCTGGCCACCACCAGCCGGAGATGGGCAAGGCCCAGAGGCAGGGGCCCCAACAGGGCATGGGGTGGATGACAGGAGGGGTGGGGGAAATGAGGGCCCCACACAAGCCCCAGGAGGAGGGGGCCCTCCGCCCTGGGCATCCTGCCTAGCACAGGAGGCCCCACTGCAGGCTCCCCCAACGCCCCCCAACAACATTGGTGGATCAGTGGACGCGGTAAGCAAGGCAGCCGACAGCTCCCCCGTAAGCGCCGCCCGCCCACACATGGCTCCGGGAGCGGGCCGCGCCACGGGGGTATCGCCGCTGCCGCCAGTCCTCCCAGGAGATAGGAGACGCGGAGGAGCATCCCTCCTGCGGGGAATAGAGCGTCTAGACGTGACTTCCGGCCGGCGCCTCATGCAATAATGAGCGGCCGCGGCTCCCTCCCCTCTCCAGGGAACGGGACCGGACCCCAGATGGGGACACAGGAGGGACAGTGGAAGCCTCAGAGAGGCGCGCAGGGGGGCGGGACACTCTGCCCGAACGGCCGCACCGCTGAGCCACCAATGCACTTGAACTGGCCATCACAAGAAAGGGGGATGCAAGCTAAACAATCAATAAAGGCAAGTGACAAACACAAGCAGCAAATAGCAAGATACAGGCCTGATATGAAGCACTGTGCAGCAGCATGCAGCACTGAAATTCAGCAGAGGAAATGAGGCTGGACAGTAGGCCCAGGGTTTTTTTTTATTAAGAGCCATACACTCCACCCACCGGGACCAGGATTGGGCACCCAAGGAAAAATATTTACACTTCCCACAAACCCCCGTCAACTCAATCCAGCCTCCATTCCCAGCCACGCTGTTTAATTTTCCCTCAGGTTATTAACCCTCGGTTCACCTAATGATATACTGAGCTTTTGGGTTTTTTGTGCCCCAAGTGCATGATTTTGCACTTTTTGGCATTAAACTGCAGTTGCCACATTCTTGACCATTCCTCCAATCTACCTAGGTCATCCCTCATTTTCTGTACCCCACCTGGTGTGTCTAACGTGTTACATTTCTTTGTGTCATCTGCAAAAGGGCATATTGTTCATATATTCATATCAAGATCTCTCTCATGCACAAGATGTGCTACAGTCTCACTAAAATTTAAATGTTCGCCATCATTATGGACCTGATTCAGAGACTGAAAATAATAGAAGAAAGTTACTCGTGGGCAAAACCATATTAATTTTGGGGGAGTCAAGTTAATTGTACTCTGTGCATGCAGGGATATATCTTTGCTTTTGCTTTTAAAATATGTTGATTTGTGTTTTTTAGTGTATTAAAGTATTTTCTCTAAATTTCCACTTGGTTGCCGTCTGGGTTTAAATTTAGTGAATTAATATACGGATATTTTCTTTCTTCTCGCTGTGATTGCACCTCTGTGTGCTTCTTTCTTTTTTTGTTTCTTAAAGGGGAACTGCAGAAAAATCCCCTCTCACAGCTGAGCTAATTGACACCTGGGGCTCTCGATACTGTTTCTGTTTTTTAATTTTGGGGGAGTCAAGTTAATTGTACTCTGTGCATGCAGGGATATATCTTTGCTTTTGCTTACATCACTCAGATAGTGACCATCTTTTCTTTTACACTGTTATCTAGACTTGGGCTGGGAAACGCCACCTCTCAACTATAATACTGTTTGCAACAGATGAAATATGACACCCTTAAAAACAGGTGCCCAGGAGTAACTTTCCTCTCTTATTTGTAAACTCTGAGGACCTGATTCACACTTAAGAATGTCTTCTTAAAATAAGAACTTAAAGTCACTCCTGGGCAAAACCATGTTGATTGCAGGGGGAATTAATTGAATTGTATTCTTTGCATGCAGGGATATATCTTTGAATTGCTTATTGCACACAGATACCGATCAGCTTTACTGTCACACTGTTATTTAAACTTGGGCTGGGAAATATCACCTGTCAACACTAGTACTGTTTGCAACAGATGAAATATGACTCCCCTGCAATCAATATGGTTTAGCCCAGGTGTGTCTTTAAGTTCTTATTTTAAGAAGATTCTTAAGTGTGAATCAGGGCCTGAATCAGGGCCTATGTTATTGTCTTAGGCTGTTGGTTTATACAAAAAATTAGTTCCATATTAACAGTTCTATTACAGTTCATATTTTCTGGGCACAACCAAAACACCACAACAGTTTTTGTTTTATATATATTTTCTCTATGGTCTAAAATCCAAAAAAGGAAAATTTATTTTTACAGAGGTATTTTATGATAAAAAAAACATTTCTCCGTTTTATTGTCCATAAAAATAAAGGGGCAGATCCAGAACAACACTTCTGTGCGAATTTACGCATGGCGGACACGTAAAGCTGCGTTTTTGTATGTACTGCGCAAGCGCTCGACAGATAATACGCTACGTTACGTATTATCTGCGTAAATTCGTATGTGTGGGCATGCCAATTTTACATGTGGCAAAACTACGTCTAAAATACGCAATGTAAGTGGGATTTTCATTTAAATTGTACAATATGGGCGTGCTTAGCTGCGTAAGTCTGTGATGCCCATCTGTACGTGTGCGGATGACAGCGGTTACGCGGCCAAAAGTTAAGGTAGGGTTTTGAAAGCGGGACTCGGTCAAAATACGTACATTCAAGGGGTGTGCCAAGGGGAGTATATAGAAGGTACGCACGCGTAAATACGCTACACGAGTAAACGGATTGCAAGCGGAGTTCTGGATCTACCCCAAATTCTCTGTTTTATTGTCTAAAAATTAAAAAAGGATATTTTATTACTTTTACATATATATCAAATACACAGCTAAGTTCTCTTTATAGAATACTGCACCGTATTCACAGATCCGACTTTACTACGTGCGCGTTTTTACGCACACATGTAGCAAGGCAACACCCATGACACTCCCCTAGCACGGTCGGTTTTTTGGTGGTCCGTTTTTAACGCCTCCATAGGGCACCCTTAACTCGTGTGTACTTATGCACGTATGTTAGTTATTTTACTAACCATGCCCTCAAGAGCCCATTTAAATGCCCCCCCCGGCCGCTTTCACATAACTTTGAATACGGAAAACAACAATGCCCCTTCGTACGTATGTCCCCAAGTGCGATGAATAAGTCTGTGCCTAAAGTACTTACGTGCGTAAATAGTAAGTAATTTGTGTGGAAAAAGTTACTACGCATGTACAGTTAATCCGCTACTAAAAATACGCACGCAATCTGACGCAAAAACGTATCTGTGAATACAGCACACTGGGGTAGATCCAGAACTACGCGTGCAATACGTTTCCACGCGTAACGTATTTTCGCACGCGTATGTTCTATACACTCCCCTAGGCACACCCCTTGAATGTACGCATTTCACCGAGTCCCGCTTCCCAAACCCTACCTTAACTTTTTTAAGCGTAACAGCGTACGTCTACTAATGGACGTATAGACTACGTGCACGTACACCGCTTAGCATGCCCATACTGTACGCTTTACATACAAACCTCCACCTACATCACGTAAATCGAACATATTGTTGACTCACGTAAAATTGGCACGCCTACACGTAAGTATTTACGTGCCAAATACGTGAATGGCCCATACGTTCACAATTACGCTACGCTAATGAGCGTATTATCTATGGTGCGAAAGCGCAGTACTTAGAAATAGGCGATTTTACGTCTCCGCCACACGTAAATTCGCTCCGATGCGTTGTTCTGGATCAGGCCCACTGTCTTTATTTTATCACCACTTTTCATGTGAGGATGTCTTGGGGTTCATTTGATCAACCTGGCATGCATCTGTCATGGAAAGAACAGGCTGGGTATCCGTTCTGGATTCCCTAGGGTATGCTGGGTATTCAGGCGAATAGCAGAAGCCGGAAAAGACACTGGAGATGCACTGGAACCAGGAAACATGAGAAATACAAGTGTTGTTCTGGCACTATTTGAACAGTGCTTTGGGATTGGTAACTCCTGTCATGTGACCGCTGGAAGTAGGATTAGATTGGCTGACTCAGATCATGTGAGGGTTCCCAAGATGGTGGCGCCCATGTACTGGGGAATGTCGCACATTACTATAATCTTCAATTGTAGGGCAGGTGACATAGAAGTACACAAACAGTATCATTTGTACATCAGTTTTCAAAGTCAAAATTATGCTTGTTTTAAAATAATATCCAAGGCTTGCACTGTTCTTTTGGAACAACACAGGAAGAATCAAAATGCAAATAGTTTCCACGGTACATTTTAAATACAATTGGGCCAGATCCAGAACAACGCTTGTGAGCGAATTTACGCATGGCGGAGACGTAAAATCGCTTTTTGGTAAGTACGGCGCATGCGCACCATAGAAAATACGCTCAGTAACGTAGCGTAATTGTGAACGTATGGGCCATTCACGTATGTGTCATGTAAATACTTACGTGTGGGCATGCCAATTTTACGTGAGTCCAAAATATGTCTGAAATACACTATGTAGACAGGGGTTTGTATTTAAAGTGTACAGTATGGGCGTGCTTAGCTGCGTAAATACGTGTAGCCCATACGTACATGTGTGGATCACTGCGGTTACGTTGCCAAAAGTTAAGGTAGGGTTTGAAAAGCGAATCTAGACAAAATACGTACATTCAAGGGGTGTGCCAAGGGTAGTGTATAGAAGGTACGCACGCGTAAATACGCTACGCGAGTAAATGTACGGCAAACGTAGTTCTGGATCTACCCCACTGCTTGAATCCTCACATGTGTTCCATGTTTTTCCAGTATCAAATGCAGCAGGAAAATCCAGGAAAATAAGAACAGAGTAGTGAACTTTAGAATTAGCAGTGATTAAATCATTGAACACCCTGGTTACTGCATGAAAAGCTAAAAGGATTCAAATACCAAGGTATCAATCCAAACAAGAAAATATAGCGCTTTAAAACCTGCTGCCGGCTACACTATTACCGGTGATAATACCTAGTTACTGCTTACAAGATTCAAAAATAGATAATCATGCATAAAATACATATATCATCCAATAGTACGGATAGGCGCTGGCAATGTATAAAGAGAGAAGGAGGCAAATTATTCAAATCTATAGTTCTCAGGCTAAGAACAGACAAACACAGTTCAAACAAGATCTAATTACAATCAAAGTCCAGTGTATGCAACTGTATATACAAGTTTTAAAGTCCTAAGGTACTCAAAAATATTCAAAAGATGTCTATCTCACAACGCTCCTATATCGATAGCGTCTATTTCAGGTAACTGGTACAGTCCCCTGTAGCACACTGCTGATTGTCTTGAGTTTACAACAGTGTTCTATACAGTGAATGTTTCTACTCATGGCTGCCTGTTTCTGAATGTGTGCCGCGATGTAGATATTCCCGTGGGCTGTGGTCTACCCGATATACTCTGCTGTCTGTCCCTGTCTTATCCTTCACACTGATGATTGCAAAGCGTGGTGCTGGGGTAGCAGTGTCTGTGTCCTCGTTCAGCGATTCTCAGTGTCCCAGCCTGTGGTCCTCCCTTTCCGGAAAAAGAGAACCACAGGTTGAGAATAGTGGTAAAAACACGTAAAAACAGTAGTGATTAAACACAAGGCTGAAGTTGGCTTCTTATTCAGGATCCAGCTTCTTATTCATAATATGTTATTTTAAAACAAATCAAATGTAGTTCAAAAAATGTGAACATTGTAGAAACCTAAACCAATATCTCTTACACACATTTTAATTTTATTGTGATTTGCCCAGCAAGATTTTGGGCATCAAATAGGGTGGAAAAGTGGACACACAAATTTGACCATTTTGCATAAGCAGCTGTAGTTTTGCAACGGTTAAATGGCATTGGGCAATAAATTTGACACTTAGGGGTATATTTACTAAAGAAGATTTTGGCCAAATCGCCTCAACTCATGTGAGTTTGGAGGCGATTTGGCCATCACCGTATTCACTAAAGGCAAAGTCCTGTGACTTTTGCCTTTCGCAAATTCAACTCGCCAAACCTCGTAGGACAAAAATCGTCCAGATGTTTAGCATTGAGAACATACAGATCACCGGATTCACTAAAGGCGATTTGTTTAAATCGCCTTTAGATCACCGGAAAATCACTGAAAACAAACTTGCAGGCTGTGTTGGGTGCTTTCAATGAAAGCGCCTCACACAGAACCTGAAAAACACGTCAATCTATTTGACATGTATTTTTCTGTGTTTAAAATCCAAGCGCCGCATGCTTGAAAGCCTTAGCCATGCTGTGCTGATAGAACAACAAGGCTAAGCACTTCTAAGACTTCTAAACATGCTGCGCTGTGTGTGGTGCGTGTAAAAAAAACAAAAAACATACAGTTATACATTACTATAAGTGTGTATGTAAAATAAACATTTTCCCTGACTAATAATGTGTGCACTTACCTCCGGTGGCCACCGTGTCCTATACTAAATGTATCTGAATGTATTCTGTGGTGTAGAAAAGAATAGAAAAATTTGACATTCACCGTTTGCTGTCATCATTTTTGGGAAGAGTTGCTTGATGAGTTGAATCTTCTCCAGTTGCTTGTAGACTGTCCTCCGGTTGCTAGAAGTGGCGTCTCCGGTGATGTGTTCCGCTCCTCGGCCTCTTCTGTACTTGACATGCGGACAGGCTCCTACTTCTACTTCTGTGGCGCTTCTAATGACCATTCGGTTGCTAGGGGGCAGCCTGTTATATTAACGATGATGTCAGAAACACTAGAGCACCTAGTGTAACTGACGTCATCATTAATATAAAAGGCTGCTCCCAAGCGACCAAATGGTCATTAGAAACGCCACGGAAGAAGAAGCAGGAGCCTGTATATAGAAAAGCACTGCGATTTACTCCTTGCAAAATCGACGCATCTCGCGGGTGTTTAAAAAAATCGCAGACAAATCGTTACTTAGTGAAATCGGTGAATTCACAATGCAAAGCGCCTGAAAATTGCGACGAGATCCAACGATTTGAAATCGCTGGATAAATTCACCTTTAGTATATATACCCCTTGGAATCAAGATAGGGTAGTCCCTTACAGATGACCCACATGGATTTTGCATTGCCCAACAAAGTTTTGGGCATTAAATAGGGTGGCAAAATGGGGACAGACACCATATTTGACAGTACAGTGGCTGTAGTTTTGCAAGGGTTAAATAGCGTTCGGCAACAAATGTGACACTTCAAATCAACAGAGTGGGGTGACTTACATGTGACCAAAATGAATTTTACATTGCTAAACAAGGTTTTGGCCATGAAACTGAGTGGCAAAGTAGGCACAACGACCAAATTTGACTATTTTGAATAAGTAGTTTTGATTTTGTCAGGGTTAAATTGTTTTGGGCAATAAATTTGACAATTTGAATCAACAGAGGGTGGTCACTTACTCTTGACCCACATTAATATTGCATTGCCCAAAAACATTTTGGGTATGAAACCAGGTGGCAGAGTGGGCACAGACACTATATTTGACATTTTTGAATAAGTAGCTGTAGTTTTGCAAGGGTAAATGGTGTTGGGCAACACGTTGGAATCAACAGAGGGTGGACTTTTACATGTGACCCATATACATTTTGCATTACCCAACAACATTTTGGGCATGAAATTGAATGGCAAAATGAGCACAGGGGCCAAATTTGACCATTTTTAATAAGTAGCTGTTGGTTTGCAAGGGTTAAATGGCTTTGGGCAACAAATTTGACACTTTGAATCAACAGAAGGTGATCACATACACTTCACCCACATTCATTTTGCATTGCCCAGCAACATTTTGGGTATGAAACCAGGTGGCATAGTGGGCACCGGCACTATTTTTGACCATTTTTAATAAGTAGTTGTAGTTTTGCAATGGTTAAATGGGTTTAGGCAACAAATGTTGCACTTGGAATAAACAGAGGATGGATAACTACTGTGACCCACATGCATTTTACACTTAGCTGTAGTTTTGAAAGGGTTAACTAGAGGATGGTCACTTAATTGTGACCCACATTTATTTTGCATTGCCCAAAAATATTTTGGGCACAAATTTGGGTGGCAAAGTTGGCACATGCACCAAATGGGATAAATAGCTGTAGTTTTGCAAGGGTTAAATATCTTGGGGCAACAATTTGACACTTGAAATCAACATAACTTGGTAACTCACATGTGACTCACATAAATTTTGCATTACCCAACAAGGCTTTGAGCATGAAATCAGGTGGCAAAGTGGACAAAGACACTATATTTGACCATTATCAATAAGTAGCGGTAGTTTTGCAAGGGTTAAATGGCCTTGGGCAACAAATTTGACAAGAGAAATCAACACAGAGTTGTCACATACTAAGTGTCAAATTTGCTGGGCAAGACCATATAATTCTTCCAAAAAAGCAGCTACTTATTTAAAGGGATCAACTATGGTCCCTGTGCCCACTTTGTCTACCTATTTCATTACCAAAATCTTAATGGGCAATGCAACATTTATGTGGATCACATGTAATTAACCACCCTCTGTTGATTCCAAGTGTCAAATTTATTGCCCAATGCCATTTAACACTAGCAAAACTACAACTGCTTATTCAAAAATTTGATTCCTGTGCCCATTTTGCCACCTTGCGTCATGCCCAAAACCTTGTTGAGCAATGCAAAATGTATATTGGTCACATGTAATTAACGCCCCCACTGTTGATTTCAAATGCCATTTAACCCTTGCACAACTACAGCTACTTATTCAAAATGGTCAAATATGATGTATCTGCCCACGTTGCCATCCTATTTCATGTCCAAAACTTTGTTGAGCAAAGCTAAATTTATGTGGGTCGCATGTAAGGGACTACACTCTGTTGATTCCAAATGTCAAATTTATTGCCCAACACCATTTAACCCTTGCAAAACTACAGCTACTTATTCAAAATGGTCAAATTTGTGTGCCCACTTTGCCACCCTATTTGACGCCCAAAATCTTGCTGGGCAAATCACAATAAAATGGAAATGTGTGCAAGAGATATTGTTTTAGATTTCTACAATGTTCACGTTTTATTTAACAACATTTGATTTGTTTTAAAATAACATTATAAAAAAGAAGGTGGAGCCTAAATAAGAAGTGAATGAGAAACTGGCCGAATAAAAAGCCAACTTCAGCGTCGTTGGTTACACAGCATAGGAAAAGGCGCTGTTTCCATTTTCCAAAATGGAGTTAAACTAAGTTCCGGAACCGCCCCCGGAGGAACAACATCCTATCACACCCGTTGAGGACGCCACAACTCTCCGCCATTGAAGATATAACGTTACTGGTAGCAGTCTACCTGCCTGCAAGTAACGTTTGGGCTCTTAGCTCATCGTTGTTCCTCGTCTGAGTGTTACGCCGATACTTCAGCATTATGTCCCGCTACTCAAGGCCTCCCAACACCTCCCTCTTTGTCAGGAACGTGGCCGATGCCACCAGGTACGGACATGACGTGAGAGGATCCAGCTATTGTGTAGACTCACGCAATGGGATTATGGCTGAGCCTATGGGCCGGCAAACTCGTGGCCCCTAGTGTTAGAACGGCTAGAATACTAGAAGTGGGTTGCGGACTCCTTATAAAGTGATAATCGGGGATCAGAGACTGGCGCCATTTTCCTCATACCAAAATGTATATTAGCCCCCGTTTTGTTTGTATATCATGTGCCGTTTAGTGTTAGAGATCCTGTGATATATAAATGCCTGAAGATATGCAAAGTTGTAAGGATAGTCTATATTATGTAGTTTAACAATATGATTGTTGTGATGAGAGAAACGTCTTCTATAAAATACTAATGTTTTATTCCTAAGTATGTATTTTTTTACAACACAAACACGTGCATTGCATTTTTTTCTCTTTCACAGACAATCTGATGATCAGTATGACCCAGAGCTACAACTAAGGTGTTTATATTTCATTTGTAAAGTCGTCATGGCAGCAACACGAAATTGTTCAAAATTAGTGTTTAAAGTTGATTGGCCTTGTCTCATTTTTTTATGTATACCTAATATTTTTTTTTTTTTTATTGGATTTGGAAGTGATCAGTATTATGGGGCTTCAATATAGCAACTGTCATTGAAGAATCATCAAATATGAAACAAGTTAAAAATGGTAGTAGCATGATTCTTTGAGATTGATCATATAATAATTTGTTAATGGATCATGCATATTTGTCTACTGAATATATTTTTACCATGCACAGGTTTAATATTTACTTCTGGAGACTATATGTTGCTTTAGGAGATGACTGCTCATATATATGGAGATAAAATATAGGTGGACCAGGCCTTTGACTTTGTTTACAGCTGATTATAAAATAACTCCTGAGAGTTGTGCCCATTTACTGCTCTTGTGAGTGTTATTTAATGCTGTGGAACAAACCACTTGTTTGCGTTTTGACTGGTTTGAGATTTAATTATGATGTATTCTAAAAGAGTGCTTTTTGGCAGACAATAGATTACCTTTTTAACCTAATTTCAGTTTGGCAGGCTAACACTTTTCCATGCCCTAGGTCGATAAATTATGGACCATTAATAAGTTTATATTATATTATACTATATTACTAGTGGTTGACCTGTTTGAGAAACATTATTGTTCCTACCCAAGGCCTTCCGCAAAGCAATTGTGAAGTGAGTTGACAGCTGACTAAATATTAATTTGTGTATTAATGGCAGTTTTTGCAAAGCATGTAGTTTATTAATTTAACTTCTTATTATATACTACTAGATTCAGATGTGTGTGCTATTGGGAATATTGGGCCTGATTCAGTTAACAGAATGCAGCTTTTTAGGTATGTAAATTTAAGAAGGGATAAACTGCCCGTGCGTAGTAACTTAATATGCGCAATTTACGTAGGACTTAAGAATGGGATGGTGCTGAATCACCAATACGAAACTATTTACTCAAGGTTTGGAATGACTTAAGAATGAGAGGTGTGCTGGGAAAACTTAATAATGAAGATAAGAAGACAGGGTGGAGGGAGCCATTTAAATTAGGAAATCTGGGCATGGTTAGGAAAAAAAAGTTTTTAATTAGCCGCCCTACGTACACAACTACGAACCTAAAGATAAGGTAGCCCTATGGCATTCGTAAGTCGAATAAGAAAACTGGGGGCGTGTCAGGTGAATCGCCTTGCTACTTTTTGCATACAATTAAGAACCTAAATCATAAGTGTGATTATGGTCCATTGTCTGATAACCGCAATACGAATGTAACTTGCACTACAATTCTACTAAAGTTTGCTAGCGATCTTGTTTGAGCAACTGTTTAATAAGAAAGCTGCTTATAATAATGAACTTTTACGTAGCTTATATTTACCCGCCTTAGCTTTTATTTGACCTGTTAGAGAAACAACTACGTAAAAAGCTGCTTTATCGTGAAGTTTTCCTGTAGAACCTGTAAAAGCTTTATGCATGAAGTGTCACGACACCATGCAAACCAAATTTGAATAAGTGTGAGGGGAAAATACTTTGTTAGCAGGATCCTACCTAAACATTTGGGGCAGTTGCATAAATGAGGATCGTATGTAAAGGCTTAGCCAAGCCCTTACTGTAGTATTTAAATACCTCCCCTGTGCTGCCATGTGGACATGTTTTACGCAAGCTGCCCCATGGTCTGACTTCCATTATTGACATCTGAATCTTGAGGGTCCATATCTGTGATGGAATCCAGTAGTGTGCGCGTGCGTGGTAAACAGCTTCTACTATTGGATCTGATCCTTAGTGCAAAAAAATGGTAGTTTGGGCTGTTGCCCAAAGAAGGAATGCAGCAGTGAGTGTGTGTTTGGCTTAATTCAGTTTTAACCTGGCAATCAGAATTGTAGTTGAGAAATTTGTAAAATATTTGACTGGCTATGTACTTAATACAAATGTATTTCTGAAATGTAAACTGTTTTTGTACATTTTTTTTTTTTTTTTTTTACATTTTTTTTTTTTTTTTTTTTCTGGTGTATATCTGGGTACAAATGTTAATTTGCCAAAAGTTCAAAACAACACTATCAACCTTGTCTCTCTGCCTTACACACTTCAGGCCGGAGGATTTGCGGCGTGAGTTCGGTCGGTACGGCCCAATAGTAGACGTTTACATTCCTCTTGACTTCTACAATCGTCGCCCCAGAGGATTTGCATATATTCAATATCCTTTATTTACTTGTGTTCAGGAAGCATGGACGTGCCTGCATCCTAACTGTGTGTGTGTTTATTTCTCTGTCTCAGAAATTGTAAAGCAGTCCACAGTAGCTGGCAAGCACCCCAAGGTTTGAATGAGCCTGATTAGATAGAACCAAGCATAAAGCCCACAGACATCTTTGAAGTTGCAGCTTCAAGGAATAAAGAGGGAGGGTGGATACAGATAAGAAAGCTGGAAGAGGGAAAGTTCTTGCCAAGCACTAAAGACACAGCCTCCACCAAGCTGAGGGTTCAAATTTCCTACCTTTATATCCAAAGCCAAGTTCGATTTGGTTGATCCTTGTCAAAGATCACCTTGCAAGCCCCAAAGAGTAAAGGTCAAGGTTCAAGATCAAGTCAAATGAGGTAATTTGGAAAAATTTTGCTTTGTATCCTACTTCTCAAATATGTTTGATCACAAAAAAAGCTTTTTGGAATTGTGGCTTATTGAAAATATTTGCAGAAGTTCTTGTTAAAGCAGCAGTATTTGGGGTTCTTGTAGCGTTTAATTTGTTAGTGTCTGCTTTGTGTTCACAGCATTCTAAAGCATTGCAATACAAAGGACTATCCTTATATCTAACAGGTGTGGGATTTTACTTAACGTTTAGTGGTCCTCTTCAGCTGCCTCGTTTAGGACTTTCAATCAGATAGTGATTGTGCCAACAAAGTAGAGGTTGCTATGCAGATTTGTGCATGGTAACATGGCTGTAAGGGGAATTCTCAGATTATCCATGAAGCATTCGAATCTTTCTCACGTAGATTGTAAATCTTATGCAGACAGGACATGTTACGATATTCCATCCATGTTGGTGATATGAGCTAGACCACAAATTTAGCCCTGCTGAGAAGCTGCCATAGACAGTACACCTATCATGTAAGGGAAGAGTTTAGAAAATACCCTTTATATTCTTTCCATTATGCTTTAATTGCTTTTTTTTTTCCTTTAAAAAAAAAAAAAAATACCCCCAACAAAAAACCATGCTTGGTGTTCAAACTTAATTGTTTTCATGTATCCGATACTGTCAGTAGATAGCATGACTTTGCATTGTCAGGCCAGTGCCATACAATGGGATGCTGATTTAAAGCTTGCCAGAGTTGGATTATTTATCTAAATCTTTTTAGGTTTTACATTTGATCATACTTGGACAATTTATCAACATCTGTATTGTGTGTGTTTAGCCAACATAAATTCTCACTTACTCATTTTTTTTATTACTAAATAGTCACTATTTTAAATCAATAACACTGTTTTCATCAGACTTGCTTCAGAATTTTTATAGCTTAGTGCAAACCTGAAAGCATAAAAAAATTGCTGGGTTTTACACTTAATTTACTTTAATTAACAGGATTTTATATAGTGCCATCATATTTTACCAATCATTGTGACATGACTAAAGTAAAAAACCGAGTGAATGCCCGCAAGCTTACACCTTGACATTGGGGATTGCTCATATGTAAGAGTTGCTATATATCCCATATGGACCAGCAAGGTTCTATGGTAAAATAATTTTTGTCTTCTATAACCCAGTCACCCAGCAGTGTTGGCAGCAATAAAAAGGGTAATTTTGGTATAAAAAGATAAACGTTCATGTTTGTGTTAATCGTGTAACAGGAAGTCTGAATAACACAGTAGTTGTAAATGTATGCTGGTCTGACACAGTTTGATGCTCTTGCAGATTTGCATACAGGCAACCAGTGTAGAGATTGAAAGAGTGGATCAGTGCTAGAAAGTGTTTTGCACGGAAAATTAGACTAGCTGTTGCATGCATTATGGACTGTAGAGGGCTAATTTCATATTTTGGGGGTCCAATAAGGAGAGCATTGCAATAATCAATAAGGGAGATGATTAATGCATGAATGAGCTTTTTCTTAAAAATTTGTCAAATTTTGGCTGTGGAAAGTCATATTTTCCCTTTAATCTGTAGTAAGCAGTCCCTGACTTAGTTATACAAGATATTTAAAACTCTTTGGGCCAGATTTAGTAACCTGCGAATTTGAAAAAGTGGAGATGTTGCATGTAGCAACCAATCAGATTCTAGCTCTCGCTTTCCTATTGCATACAAGAGAATTTCAGCTAGAATCTGGTTGGTATGGGCAAATCTGGCCCCTAGTCTTGCAAGAACAAAGAGAAAATTAAAGTTCATGTTTGTCTATTTTAATATTTAATATTTAGACTTTGTCAGTGTTTTTGTTTGATCTGGGGTAGATCTAAAGTGTTTTTAACCTTGTTACTGCTGCTTTAATTAAGCTTTTCTAACTGGTAAAACGTCAATAAGTTGTACAGTCAGTCTGCAGTCTTAGTCTGGGCTTTCCTTTTAACTTCTGGGTTATATACTGCCATATACAGTACACCACAAAGTCTCCTTAACAGACAGTCAGGTTTGAAGATGTTCGGGATGCTGAAGATGCCCTTTATAATCTCAACAGAAAATGGGTTTGTGGACGTCAAATTGAGATTCAGTTTGCGCAAGGTGACCGAAAAAGTAAGTACTTAGGATTGTTAAACCTGTGTTAAGCATTGGACAATAATTAATATAAAAACTAGAACTGTAGAAAATGTGACATCATTGATGCATCAATCACCACTTGTTTTTGGCATTTACTATTTCAGAGCTGTAAATGGGTATTACACTCCTGTATGATCGTATCGCCTAAATATTTCTAAACGCCTTTCCTTTTAACTATTTCTTATTTTACTAGATGTATATAAGCAAGCATCTTGCTGAAATTACCCCACCCCCAAAAAAATCTGAGCTGGAGTAAAAATTTAAGATCCATTCCATTAGCCCCAATTAGGGTTATTTTTGCTTTGCCATATGTTCATTACTTTGCACAATAGCTATTTTTCAGTGGTGGGTGGCTGACTAAATGTATGGGACTACTTGCCAAGAAATATATGTCCATTTTTAGGATTACAAATCACTTATGCGACCTCTGGAGTGAATCAGGTTGCTGAACACATAGTGATTGCATGCTAAGATTGCACTGTGCATACAACTATGAAACCATATACTCACATGACCTCACTTTTAACTAGGGTAAATAGTACAGTTGTATAACTTGAGCCAGATGATTCTTCCTCACTGCACCCTGTGATCAGACTGTTAATACCGATAAATTAAAATATGATCACTTAATATCTTTACAGCATTTATTCACAGTCCATTTGTAATGTTAGTCATCATGGTTACCTGACACTTGTGATTTTGAGTCCTGTATTATGCTACATATAATTTTACTTTGAATTCTGTAAATCAAATCATTTGCTAATGCTGTAACTAGTGAACACAATTTCTTCCCATTAGAGAGAAAAAAATCTTGTTGCCATTTTCTCTTTTTCAAACTCCTTTCTCAATTATAGCTCCAGGGCAGATGAAATCCAAGGAGAGACATGCCTGTTCTCCTGTTGATCGCAGAAGGTCCAGAAGCCATAGCAGAAGGCGAACACGCAGCCGTAGCTCCTCGTGGGATCGTGGCAGGAGGAGGTCAGGCAGCAGTAAAGTGTAAGGCCACTTGGCACATGTGCCGATATTTTAGGCTAGGGAATGGTAAAACTAAAACAGCTTATTTGTTGCCAGCTACACATGCAGGAATAGAGTTCCCTGTGCTAAAGTATGCACATGCACAAAGTGGCCCCATAACCTTTATTTACTCTTAGGATGATTAGAGTTTTAAATGTGACGAAAGCGAGCCCATCTACTCTCTATGCATGTCTTCAGATCTGTAACAGCGTTCAGAAAATGTCACTCTGAAAGTGGCTGCTGAGTCTCTGAAATATTTATGCATTGTACTTAACACTGTTAATGGGGGAAAATTTATTTATTAATTTTATTTATAAAAATTGTTTATTTTTTGTCTTTTAGGTCAAAGCACCGTAGGCATTCATACAGTCGTTCTAAATCACACTCCAAGTCACCACAAAGACATTCTTTCTCAAGAGGACGATCAAGATCAGTGGAAAAATCACCATCTGGTTCGCCTCCAAAGCAATCTGGATCAAAAGCACGATCTGGCCATAGGCGCTCTGGCTCCGCAAGATCCCACTCAAAGTCTCCCCATCATAGACACACCAACTCTACTTCACAGAAAGATATAGCACAACACTCTCAATCACGTTCAAGGTCTAGATCACGGGGCTACAGGGGTAAAAATAGCAGAATCTCTGGTTCTGATGAAGATTAGTGCCTACCCGTAATGTATTACAGACCATGGGAACATGCAACTCATTTAACCAGAATGCTTTTGCAAGTTCCTCTGTTTTGAGGATATGCTGATATAACTTAGGCTTCCTATGGAGAAGACCTCAGTACTGTAGATAAATTACAAGTTTATCAAGCAAATGTGAATGGGGTCAATATTAATACTCTTAGTTTTTGTTAAAGGTAAACAGTATTAAAAGGCCTCCCTTCATCCTCTTTCCATTTTTTTTATTAGAATTTCCTTTATAGTGTATGGGGCATTTTAAAGCCTAGGGGTTAACGTTATATTGGGTATGTAATTTGTATTTAAATGCAATGTTTTGTTAAACTTATCTATGGGTTATTCATTTTGTAACAAAATACCCTTTTGATAAACTGAAGTTAATCTTTAAAGCTAACATTTTAACCATTGTGTCGTTAAATGTTCTGTAAACTATTAGGGTTCCAAATTCACATTGATTCTAAACTCATAGTTTGTAATTAAGAATGATATATGCATGGATTACCTGTTTTTAGGCTTGCTGTGTAGCGTTTTGAAACTTCTTGTCTTTGTATTTTAACTGCTGTAGTAAGATTTTCATAGTATCCTTGATTTTGTCGTCTTGAAATGTTGTTGGACATGGTTGCATATTTTTGTCTAGCAGTTTTAATAAATTGAAAGTGCACAACATGCTTTGTTTGAAGCCTTTATAAAACTGTATATCGAAAAATGTAGGTATAAAATTAGTAAATGAAAATTACCAAAGTTAAAAATATAATTCTGTTCTCCAAGGTAGTAATTACAGATATTTTGAAACAACCCAGAAACATGTTTGTTAAATGTTTTGTAGAAAATCTGGTTTCTTGTATGATTTCTGATTTGTCATCTTGGCGAGTTTTCAATTATTTGCGGAGCACATACATTTAAAGTGTTATCTAGCATTCTTTAACTCAGGCATAGGCAACCTGTGGCTCTCCAGGTGTTGTGGAACTACAAGTCCCAGCATGCTTTACCTGCAAAAGCATAGCTGGTACCTGACAAGGTTTGATGGGAATTGTAGTTTCGCAACACCTGGAGAGCCACAGGTTGCCTATGCTTGCTTTAACTGGTCCAAAATGCTGCTGTAGCCATAGATGCCTAGTTTGGCTATAATTTCTTAACTTGCATTAAATCAAATCAAATGTGGCAATAGGAGAATTTACATTTGGTGCCAAGTTAGTAAAACACCACATAAACGAGAAATTCTTAATGCCTTAATAAGGACTTGCACAGGTGTGGCTCTTGAATGGTATTGAAGTACACCATTCAGAATGCCTCATGTCATGTACAAAAGAACTGGACTACTCTTGCTGACAAGTATGTGTGCAGGCTAGTGACAGAGGGGATAGATTTTAATTGTACAGTAAGTGTGTTAGAAGTCTAGTTTGGGCATAAGTTTTTGAGTCGTCCCCATTTTCATCTTTGAGATTTTAATGTAATGTTCATGAATTCCAAGTCCATGCTTGTTAAGCTGGGTACAGCCTTCCATAGAATCTTGACTACTGATGCTCTCGAATTGTAAATCTGCATCTAGCTAGTCCTATGTACTCTGTAAATTGCTAGGGGATTTCTCAATACAACTGAGTATAAACAACTAATAACCTTCAAAAAACAAAAACAAAAAAAACAAAACTGGTGGTTGGATGCTTGTTTTCCATGTCTCCTTGTTAAACAGATTTGTTCTTTACAGATGTGATAAGATCCACATGTAGTAATATCACTTGTGATTATGAGAAGACTTGAAAAACATGCACTGTTATTAGTACTTAATGAACAGGGTTAATAACTCCTATTTAGTGCATTTCAATAGAAAGAATACAGTTGCATCCCTTTTACACATTGCACATACAGGTTGTATGTACGTTGCTGATGGTTCAAACACATGGGGTTATAATATAAGTAGTCATTTGTGCATTGCTGTGTTTTGTCAGAATTCACAGTATCTCCATTTATTTCCTTAAGGGGACCTGTTCTGCTGTCATGGAAACGACAAGAACGTAAAGAGCTAGTGCATCTACAATTCTATTGCCACTTTAATACAAAGGAAAGGACAGGGTAAAGTGGAGGTTGCCCATAGCGACCAATGAGATTCTAGTTCTGCAGAATATCTGCTAGAATCTTATTGGTTGCTATAGGCAACTTATCCACTTTTCTTTCTCAGCAGTTTAGTAAATCTAGCCCGATGATTATGCCAGGCGGCAGACCTGGGAGCAAACTATTTTGTGAAAAGAACACAATGAACCACAATTCAATATACTGTGAAAGGTTTTTGTGTCTTAAAGGTATAAGGTGAGTAATAGGTACATTAATAGTTAATAATCTAAATATCAAGAGTCCCTATCTACTGTCCATATTCTGTCTAATATGCTTTATACATAGTTAACTTTTTTATTTTTATCTAAAGTGCCCTAACATTCTTTCTTTAAATCAGTAATAACTGGACAAAACATGGAAATTCCAATCAAGCATAGGTTTGGTCCCTTCTGTACAGTGTATGTAAATTTTTACAAATGCTGATGCTGTCATTATACTTGCTCCGTGGTGGATCAAGAGACCATACAATGCAGTAAGCTTTATATTTGATATATCTTTATGAAAATGCTCTTATTTTATTGTCCGGCTGTTTGGGATAAATAGAATTGTTTCACCAAATACAGAAAAACTTCTGCTTTTGGAAGATCCGCTGTGCAGATATATATGAGAGGTGTTGACATTAAACCTAGTGAAGTAAAGGTGAAATTGTTTTTAGAGTGTTGAGGGGTTTTTTTTTCTGTATGTGAAACGTTTGTTGCTTTCTATCGCAGAGAAAAACCATACATTCAATTTCTTTGTTAAAAGTGCTTGTTTTTACATTGTTCCAAACCTCTTAATTGCTAATCTGCAACTAGGAACTATGAACCTGAATTTTAAGAATATGCAATAAACATTATACTTGGGCATGATCTTCAACTATGTGTGGTAGATACATATGAAAGATAACTTTTGGCTGTTTCTATTTTGAAAAGTCCACCATTTAAAAAACAAAAAAAACAAAACTAAGGATGGTAAGTATGCCAATCAGCATACTACCCATTCTGGTGGAAGTCCAAACTTAGAAAGATGGTATTGCAAAATAGGGACAGTTGAAACCTTCTTTTCGGCTGTTCCAAGTTTGAATACCCATCTACTTCAAAAATTTTTGTTCAGAATAGGTGATTATGCCTATTGCATACTCGCCCATTCGTTTTCGCCAAAAATTTAGAAACTCCACTGCCGCCGGATTAGTGTCGCTGTCAGACTGCGGGAAAGGGAGGGTTAGGATTAGGGCTATAGAAGATGGTGGGGTTAGGATCATGCTGCAGGGAATGGAGGATAAGAGTCAAATCTGTTATCTACTGGCGCTACTCCTTGTAGGCAAGAAAAACAGAGAGAAATAGGTATGTTCTAAAATATAAAGTATTCAATAGATTTAAAAAATCAATAATAGAAAAAAAAAAATTGTTTTTTATATAAAAAAAAGTAGATATTGATAAAAAATGGAGAAGCTCAAAGATAGGCAAATATATGATTAGTAGATAAATAAATTTCAAAAAAATCTAAGAAGTCTTTTTAAAAAGAAAACTCTCCTATGAACAGGAGCTTACTTGCTGCAGTCCATTTCTGATGTAAGAAGTGCTGCATAATAGATGTTAAAATGGCCCAGGCTGTGGTCACAACTTAACACAGGTAGTAATCTGCCAAGCAAGAGTCCTTAGAGAGTCAGACTGTTCACCAACGCGTTTCCGTTCTCTGAACATTCCTCAGGGTGTTTTCCCTTCAGAGAGAACGGAAACGTGTTGGTGAACAGTCTGAGGGCCCGATTCAATTGTTAAAAAATCGTTTGCCGGCGTATTTTTAACGCTTTTTTAAAAAAAATTTACCAGCGTTATTTTTTTTTCTAATTCAATTCTTTTCTAGCGTTAAAAATCCGCCGTTTTTTAACGATAAAAATCCGCACCTATGAGAGGTGTGGATTTTTAACGCTGCCCTATGTTGTGCCCCAACAGGGCATGCTGATGCTTGTAGAACTACAAGCATCAGCATGCCCATGGATGGCAGGGCATTAGGCACCATGCCCTGCCATCCAGGGACCGCTGAGCAGCTGCTAGAAGGGAAAAAAAATCTCTTTCTTAACGCTGCAAAACACTTCCTGCTAGCAGGAAGTGCCAGCGCTACTGAGGCTATTACCCAGTGCCTGAAGTATCGTGAGAACGTGATTTCAGGCACTGGGTAATAGTCTCTCACTAGCGCCGGTCACCTCCTCACTTCTAAACTCTGTAAAAAGGGTTAATGCCATGAGGAATGTTCAGAGAGAACGGAAACGCGTTGGTGAACAGTCTGACTCTCTAAGGACTCTTGCTTGGCAGATTACTACTTGTGTTAAGTTGTGACCACAGCCTGGGCCATTTTAACATCTTTTATGCAGCACTTCTTACATCAGAAACGGACTGCAGCAAGTAAGCTCCTGTTCAGAGGAGAGTTTTCTTTTTAAAAAGACTTCTTAGATTTTTTTGAAATTTATTTATCTGCTAACCCTATATTTGCCTATCTTTGAGCTTTTTTTTTATCAATATCTACTTTTTTTATATAAAAAACAAAAAAAAAATTTTTTTCTCTATTTTTAATTATTGATTTTTTAATCTATTGAATAAATACTTTATATTTTAGAACATACCTATTTTTCTCTGTTTTTCTTGCCTACAAGGAGTAGCGCCAGTCGATAACAGATTTTTCGCTACACATTTCTACAGGTGATAGGTAAAATCACCCCTGTTGTTGGCAGCAACACCTTGAGTGGAGCGCTATTATTACAGATTATTTTTTGGAATAGGAGGATAAGGGTCAGGCTGTGGGGAAGGGAAGGTTAGAGTAATAGATGGTGGGTAGGTTTAGGGTTAGAATTAGGGGAACGGTTGGGGTTAGTTTTGCCACTTACCTTTCAGAGCATCGTGTTCGGTGCACTGGGGATCAATTACTGTGCATCATCAAGGCATAAGCAATCGATTATCCCAGCCATAAATAGGGCCGTTCTAACCGGGGACACACACCCATTCGTTTTTCGGTAACTTTGTCTCACACTGGAAGATAGTAACACTCTCTGGGGAGTGTTTGGGTTAGGCTGTGGGGATGGCAGCCTTATGGTCAGGCTGCAGGGAAGTGAGGGTCATGTTTTTTACGAATAGTGCTTAGTACTATTTTAAACTGCCAGCCTCGAGCTTATCTGCACATATGCCAACACACCCCTCATCTAGACTCATAAATTTTGAACTATTGTAAATTGTACGTTTTACAAACCTCATTGAAACAAAAAAAATGCATTCAAAGACATATTGGGGGGCCAAATTAAGTTTATTTATTTTTAAATAAGCCAATTTAGGTATGGGGAGATTTTTTTTTTTTTTTTCCTTACATGTTCATTAAGACCAAATTAAAACTGCAGGGGGAAAAATGTTTTCCATTGTTTGAGTTACTTAAAAAATGTTTTACCAATTACAAGAAGTTACATAAGTTCTTAAGCAACAACTTGGTTGAAAGGAAAACCGCTAACAATTGGAGAGTGCAAAAGTTGCTTCAAAGATATCCACAAAATTTCTTCCCAATTTTAATAAAGGGCACTCTTAATTTTTTTTTCCATTTAAATGCACAGAAGTGTTTTTATCTACATTATAAAACACCAAGTTATCAGGTCAATATACATACTTTTATAACAAAACTAAAAATTTACTTGGAGTATAAATGAGGATTTACACATATTTACACAACCATACAAAATATAATACTAGACTTCTGTACAGAAATGTAAAATGCTAGTTCCTTTTAATTTCTCGCAGGGAAAAAAACAGCTGATATCTTCCTGCTAAATGGTGGTCATGGTTCTAACAAAGTACAGTGAAGGGAGGCATCAAACTATGCCTGAACTTTCAAAAGTGTTTTCAGGTGATAAGTCATTAACTCCTTGCATTGATTGGAATGTTGACCATTTATTCCCATCCAGTGACTAGGAGGCTTTGGTAGGACACTCGGGGATGGTGGATCACTGAATTTTGCACCTGCATAATTTATTTCTTTTTCAAATTCTTCAGTGGTGAAGGTCTCTTTATTCAGTTTAATATTTTGGACATTTTCTGCATTTGCTAATGGTTTCTTATCATGTTTCAGATACTCTTTGCAGATTTTCACTTTTTTGGGGAGTATTGGTCTTTATATGCTGATTGTTACATTTACTCTTCGGTTTGTGGAGAGTCCGTTGTTCACAGCGTTGAGCTATTGAGTTGTTAGAAGTATTACTCTTCTCTGGCTTTACAATCTTTCTTTCATGTTTCCCTTTTGTCTTTAATACCTATGTATATGTCAAACAAAGGTGATTGTTTATGCATTGTAGTTAATTATGGGGATTTTTATTGTATTAGTCTTGCAAAACAATTTAGAAAGTCAACCTGGTGAGATCCTTCTTGTTAAGAAAAGCATTCCCATGACAATCTTATTTCACCAAGAACAGTGCTGTACATAGATTCAATTGTGATTTTACATTAATCAGCAGGCTAACTGGGACTTAATGTCATTTAGAAAATGGTTTATATATTCATTGTGTAAAATTTGTGTAGTGTGTATTCAGCTTAAGAACAAGTTTTATCACTGCAATAGGTAATGCTAGCTAAAGCTGGCCATACACTACAGCGCTTATTGGCCCAATCAGAGAATTAACATGGATTGGGCTAGATATCATAGTGGTGTGTCTGTGAAAGGCTAGGGTACCATAATCTGATAGGACAAAAATCATTTAGGAGTTCTGAACTAAGGGGACTATTTTGTATAGTGTGTAGAGAGTGCAATTATCGAACCCTGTACCTCCACCTCATGGATGGTGTTTCGCCATCTCTCACTTCATAATCGAGAAAGAATAATGTAAAACTCCAGCCAAGAGGTGAAGGTGTCTACATTGGCCAGAGTTTTTTAGTCAGCCAGCGAATTGGAAAGCTGCATGGGCCTCCAGCCCTGACTGTCAGAAGGTATGTGCAAAGATTGATGGCCAAACAGCTGCAAGGGCCTTCTGTCAATCTCCATAGCCCCTCCTCCACATGGATTATTGCTCTCAGTAGGAGCAATGGTGGTATTGGTACTTTTATCTAGGGGAAATCCATTCCATTTATCGGACACTTCTGCTGGTAATGGGAGCGGCTAATTCTGAATTTGAGAGTTAAGCTGGCCGTAAACTGGTTAGTTAGTGGTCAGGATCAATTTTTAAAAACATCCAATAAACGCACCAGAAACTCTGGTATTGTGCTAGCGCCTGATTATTTAAGGGTTCCAATCAGCTTATTGAATGGCTCCTTATGCTTTTAATGCCTCCCTCCACTGGTTAGCTGAAGCCGCACTGTGTGGACTGCAGTTTTGGCTAATCCCTGTCTCTACTACTCCCTGTGCTGGCAGCTGCTGCAGATCTATGGATTATGCTGCTCTGACACCTTTGAAGTATCAGGCCACACCCCCTGCTGGGATCTATTTCCGTCCCTGTCTATGGCCAGTTTAAGGGCAAAACAAGTGCAAGAGCACAGCTCGGCTAAACAATTTTGTAAAGTAAGGGGTGCTAAATAATTTGAAATCTTTTGTATGCAGGTAAGCTACTTTACTTTTGCATATAGATGTCAAATACTGCATAGCTTTATGTTTAATCTATAGAGTTGAACTAAGAAACTTAACCTCTGAATCCTAATTCTGCTTTCACAATATAAATTTGCCTCCTTTTATTTCGACATGGTGTTGGTTGTCTACACTTGCAACTAAAAAAAGTATAAGTGGAGCTCTAAATCAGCCCCAGTGTGAGGCAGCTCAATTCTCTTCCTCAGATTGTAAAGCAATAACACAAAAAATGCAAATGATAATTATATCATAAAATACTTGAATATGAACTCTATCAACCTGTCATTTTGGTTGCAACATTTCTCCTGTAATCTCCCAGCTCTTTAACCACCTCTGTGGTTACAGTATAAAGCCGGATACAGTAACCATCTGACATTGTTATTGAAAAACCATGGTCCTGATTTAATTGTCTGTTATCACTGAACGCAGTGCTTTTTCTGTAAATTTACATCATGGATTTTTATTCACACCTCAGAGGTTTGCATTAAAATTCATGAATCTTACTGTAATAGGTGCACTAAATGGTTTTTCCTGTCTTCGCAGGCAACTGAATCAGGCCCTAAGTACCTGATGTTGCATAGTACACATTGAAAGAACCCCGCTGTATCATTCTTCATTTCTTCCCATCATGCAATTCTGCGAATATCCTCTGAAAGATCATGCATGGTTGATCTGAAGAATTAGGATCTCATAAAAATCAAACTATTCTGAAGCAGTGTTTGATAGTACACATTGGTAAAATATCAGCTAGCCTTAAATGGTTGTTTATTGTATGATTTGCAGGATAAGAAAAAGCCCTGTTGTGTACATTGCTTAAGCCAAATATGTTAATCCTGCAAAACCGATCATCTTTGTTGTCAAACTTTACATGGTCTATTTAGCTATTTAAGTTTCTTGGGCCATAGCCCTGGTTTGCGAGGGGCTCATATAGATAACTAAAGGTAGCTATACCAGCTTCTTAAGCATCAGCAAGATAAGTAAATCATCCAAGGAAAGACTGGTAGGCAGAACAAAGTAGCTCTTAAGTAATTTGTAAGTATTGCACTAAAACTCTTAACTTTAAATGAAGAGAACCATTTGGGGAATTCTGAAACCTCTGGCAAAACATCCAGCATAAGCCCCTGACATACAGTCCACCCGGATTGGTAACAGATTACGTTAAACAGGGCCATTCTCAATATTATTAGTCAATCTAAATAAATTAAACACGCAAAAAAAGACAGAACAACACACAAAGGGGGCTTAGGAGCTGAAAGAGTCTTGCCGGAGGTTCTGCAATGTTTCATAGGCATTAGGGAAGTACGTTTGGGATGGGGTACACGCACACACCTCTCTCCTGAGCTGCCTATACTGCGCCGCTCTGGTGGTCGTGGGCTCTCCAGGACCCGGGCTGCAGTTTCGGCCAGCATTTTCCCCTGATCGGCTCTGCAGTCGGTCATTAAAATGATGCAGTCGGGTGGGAAAAGGGGTGGCTCGGACTTTATTCTTTCTCCTCTTGCGTCGGCCGCTATTACGAGCTCTGCTTACGCCACCCCCTGGTCTTCGTCCTCCTCTCCCACCGGGCTCGGACATGATGGAACCGATGAGCAACGATGTTAACGAAGGGGGCGTTTAATTGTCACAATACAAGATGGCGGTGCTAAGGACCCTGCCCCTAAACGGTTATATTTACGTTACAGAAAACCGCCCACAAACGCTCCCGTGTTGTCAGCGCGCGTCCGCGTTACATAGTCAGCTTCCAGTGTACAGTATATTACATTATGCTATCTATGCAAATATTACCTATTACCCTCTACGCAAGCTTCATACAACAACACTGTGCCCCTTTTTCATGTGGTAATTATACTAAATATTATATATTATTACGACTTTAAATACTTTAGAGGTATATTTGTTTTTCAGTTCATGTTAATTATATGGTCCCGAATTTACTAGTCCCACTTTTCACTCCACAGATTATTTTGTATTATGGCTGGGTGGTGCACAGAAGAATAACATATATAAGGAAGGGATGCAATAATAAACATTTGACAAAATTGGCATATCATTTTAGAGAGGAAAATCATTGTAGATAATATATTCAAGAGAAGTACACTAAAGTAAAATAGATATTCATTTTAATGGTTGCCAAAAATGGAGGAACTTACTAGACCTCATAAAACAAAGGTAAGTGCATATACAAATTCTACACACCGTTTGGAAATTACAGGTTTTTGTGAATATTTGTGAACACTAAAATAATGATAACTCATGTCATGTAAAGTAATATTTTCAAAAATTATGCATTTATATGTAAATACTGTTTATTAGATCCCACAAAAGAATAGCATATGTGTGGTTGCTATGAGAAATATAGGTACCAGTACAAAAACTCTTAAGAGGCACGAGTAATATATTGTGACCAAGTGGAGTGAATGATTACTCTGTAATACCCCTTTCACATCACCACCCCGGCAATATCCCGGGTTCACAGACCCGGGATATTTCCGGGGCAGCAGAGGATCCCAGGGTCACAGACCCCGTTTCACACTGCAGGGCAGACCCGGGAAATTCAGAGACCAGGGTCTGCCCTGTCGTCATCAGACGGAGTCATTTGTTTACCGTTGCTCTGGCAACAGTAAACAAATTGCACCAATCAAGCGCGTTAGGTGCTACCGGGGTTGAAAAACCCGGGTAGCACCTTTCACACTGTACCCCTACCCGTGTCGGACCCTTCTTTTTACCCGGGTTGAGTTCCAGACATGGGTCCACCGGAAGTGCACCTTTCACATCTCCATGAAATACCCAGGATTTTGCCGAGACCCGGGTTTTTGGTGAAAATCCCGGGTATTTCATGGTGATGTGAAAGGGGTATAAGATTGTGACCACACTGTGAAATTTCAAATCAACCATTGAATTGGTGCTTGTTACATTGAAATAGAAACACAACAGGAATTGGTGATGGAAAGAGCGGGAGAGATTAAGGAAAGAAAAACAAAAGAGTTTAGAGACTATTGGTGCGTACATACTACACTTTTGTTTCAGATGATGCAATTAAACAACCGATTTAAAGATTTTTAAAACAATTGAACTGCACACACACCGATAATACAGCAGATTTCTGTATTATCGGTTTAAAAAATCCTTTAAAACGATCGTTTGATCCATACAGAGTGTAGTTTTTTCTTAAGACATTTTTGCAAGATTTGTTCCTCATTTAAACAGTCATGTAAAGTAATCTCGAAGAGTCGGTCGTGAGATCATTCACACTACATTTTTTCACACGATATCGTTAGATCGTACATCGGTCAAATGAAACCATCTATAAAATCTCTTTAAACGATAATATAAGCGATTACAAAATATCGTTTGATCATGCATGTGTGCACACTTCAACGATATTGTGTGAATCGGTTGTGTAATCATTTGATTGGAACAATTATCATGTGAAAACAGTGCAGTGTGTACCCAGTTTATGTTGTGCATAGAATAGATAGAATGTGCATGACCAGTACTTTGAAAAGTAGTGCCTTTAATCTATGAATATGTTTTGAGGTACCTTAACATCTAAGAAAAAAAACATTTTGGGGGCATGGTCTGACTCTCAGTGCGGCAACACGTGCCTACTGAGACCTCTGTATTTAATCTCATTAAATTACAATAAAAATTCATTCAGTTTACCAATTTTTCCATTAAAACTACAAACTCAGGTGCAGAAAACTGTTGGCATCTATATCTGGATGACAGAGCAGCCTACGCGCGCCAACTGGAGCAAGCGACTACACCTCATGGGGCGGCTTCACGGTCTCCCTCCATTTCTCCTGCTGGAGACCTCCGGGTGCTTTCAATCTCTGATGTCGGGTTAGGGCTACAAC
>WWET01000444.1:535784-547465 GCA_011038615.1 Limnodynastes dumerilii | reverse complement strand
CCCCCCCCCCCCCGCCCCAATGAAACATGTGAGAGCAGATAAAGACAGAGTTTTAAGGGAGCCAGTATAGGAGACCTTTCATGCTCTAGGTGAAAATCCATATGACGAGAAAAAATTCCACTGGAAAAATATAAAGAATGCCAATCATTTAAAATCAAATCACAAAATAATGTATAATAAAGTTCCAATGGGGGAGTGGCTTTAGGATCAGATGACCAGCTCTATGTAAAAAGATCTATTTTGAGAGTAGGTATCTCACTCCCAATAAGTGCATGTAGAGAAAAGAATGTAATGCCATCATAATGGTCACCATCAGTCGTTCTAGCTCTAGATGCAGAGGGGGTGTTTGACCGTATCTCTTAGTTCATCATGTTCGCTACCCTAGATGCCTTTGGCTTTTCTGGTAACTTTGTATAAGCGATCCAGGATCTTTATATTAATTCCTTTTTTGTGGTCATGACCAATGGTCTGCAATCTGAAATGTTCACAATAGGCAATGGTACTAGACATTATGGGCCGGATCCAGAACTACGTCCGTCTTCCATAGACGGACGTAGTTCACTAAACAGTAGCTACTGCGCATGCGTAGTAGCTATTGTACGCAATCTGCGTATCGTTTCGATACGTAGATTGCGTATATGCGGTCTCAAAACAAACATAAAATAACCAAAAAATAAAAAATACGGCGCTTGTCAGGAGGCAGACATGAAAACTACAGAAAAACAAAAAAACAAACCTACATAAAATACCTCCACCATCTGTTTTGTCTCCCACCACTGCTTCTTAAACTGAAATAGTGCCATACAAACCAAAAAAATTAAGAAAGAAAAAGACACTAAGGTGTCAATCAAAATCTACTATTTAAATGCAAACTTTAGGATCAGCCCACATTCTTTGACAAAGGCCGGTGCTCGGCTGAAACGCGTCAGTAGGAGACAAAAAAACAGCTGATCCATAACCTCACCACGGAACCAGCTCTCTCACCACGTATCTTGTCCACATTACCCGGGTAAAAACAATGGACATTTAAACATCTATGCGGTAAGGAGCGGCTCCCTGCATAAGTGGGATTCATTTCTCTTACAAAAAAACTTTTGTTTATCTGTAGTTACCTTTTTCCCTGCAAAAGGACTACTGTTACTTTTTCTGCAAAAGGATTATTGTTACATTACTCTTGCAAAAGGATTTTTTGTTATGTTACAAAAAAAGGATTACCATTTATGTTGAAACAATTACCGTTAGACTGCTACACTGTAAGGGGAGAAAACCTACAGTAAAAAAAACAGCTAATCACTCTGATGTAGAGTTCATTAACGGCAACACACTTACAGCTCCTTATAAATATATAAGAGAACCTGTACCAGCCAAACCTCACTTATCTACCCTACAAATAGACTGCTATTGCTATAAGGAAAATATGCATTATAATATTGCTTCATTCCAATAAAGACTAATTATCTCCTTAATTACGTTGGAAGAAAAAGGAGGGAAAAACATCCACTGTATTTTCTCTTACAAATAACAACTTTATCATTGAACAAAACGAACTTTTATTCATATACAAATAAAAATTGCTTTTATTACATCAAAACCTCATCTTATTCCCACTATTAAGCGCTGTTAGAACCACAACAATTTCTCTTTTTCTGTCACAAATCTCAAGAGTGCCCATTTCAAATATTGCAGTTTCGACACTTCTGATATATGCCACAGGGCGTTTCTGTTTATCTAAATGTTTACAAGATTTTCTATCACTGCTTTGCTTTCAATTGAAGCATGTTACTGTGTTATGAGTGAGGCACTTCTCTGAACTAGCCCTGTAGCTATAAATTGTTACACTAAACAGAGTGGATAAAGAATGAGGAAAAGCAGTGATTTCATGGTAATTATAAGTATTAAACAATCAACCTTTTCACATATCTAACAACCCACAATGGTACTTTTTAAAACATGCAGGGGTCATGGGTGCTGCTTCCCCCTGGTTTCTAGCCAATGAAACTGATCAGATCTGTGTCTATTCTGCATCCTGGGTGGCTATTCCGGCTATATGTATGAAACAGCTGCCTGTGTGCGCATGTGCAGAGAGGTTGCTGTGTGCTGACAGGAAGCGATTCAATGCATGCTAAGAAATGGCATGCAAAGATATGTGTCAACTCTATCCATTGAAGATTACTGACATGTCATGTAATAAAATTGTAATAATATCTACAGACAATGGCAAAGTAGTACAAGAGCTCCAACATTAAGATGAGATAAGAGTGAGTATCTAAGGAAATAGCATAGCAATCCTGTACTGAAATAATCTCCTATAAACATTTCAGAACCAATCGACAATAGTTAGATCACATGGTGGATAGGTCCTCTATCACAGGATACTTGCCTGATTACACCACATGGACTAAGTATCGTTAAGTGTTTCTGAAATCTTTATAGGACATTATTTCAGTACAGGACTGCTATGTTATTTCCTTACATACTCTTGTCTGAAGGCTGGAGCACTTGTACTACTTTGCCATTGTCTGAACATATTATTAGCTTGTTTGGGGGATATAGTGCTCCAGATGGCAAACTGTACTGAGCAGCACCAATTGGGTGCAGGTCTGAGGCATACCTTAGAGCCCAGTGTCCCACTGTTGTATATAAATGAAATTGTAATACCTTAATATTTTTATACAATACTTAACATTTTTCTTATTTTTTGCAGTATCTGTTTGAAAAGATTTCTTTTCTATCCTTTGGATAGAGCCATTTGTACCAGATTCACACTTAGTAATGTGCATAGACATACACATGCCGTTTAAGTATCTTGGCAATTTTTAGGGATTTGCACAGGTGCCATTCAGATGTTACAAATGGAAACCCGTCACGCGTGGAGTAATGACTGAGATTCATAAGAAGGGGCGTGCCACTACCCTGTAAGTAGGAAGATAAGAAAAGTGGGAGGTGGGAGACAATTAAATAGGGCAGTATGGGCTGGGTATGCAAATGACGCACATGCTTTAGACACACCTGCACAAATATATACACACGCAGAGTTCAGGTAGCCCTATGGACATGGAAGTCAGCTAAAATCCATAAGAACGAGGGAGGTTTCATGGGAGTGCACTTAGTTGCGTATTTTTGTGAATCTGTACTTATTTCCTTCTTATCTGTGGATCAGACCCATTATCCTCTCATAGAAAGGACAAATATCTACAGATACATTTGTTCAGTTTTATACAATATTTGCCTGTGACATTGGTATATTTGGTATATTTTATAGCACTATGGCTCTGATCCCATGTTTCTGTGTACTGAAAATATGTAGTAGAGCAAATGAGCAGTACTTTGTGTATAGACAAATAGGGTGAGAGGTATAATGCAGAAGTTTGCATGTTTCAAAGAATCTTTTATTAAAATTTTTTAGAATTAAGATAAATTGGTTTAATTTATGTGTTCATTTATAATAAGGGACCGGGTCCAGATATCATAACGATAGCCCGCTTACGCACGCAAGGTGTGTAAGTGGGCTGAATGGACTGGAGTGCGCATATGCTCTCCAGATGTTACGCGTGTTTTACGAGTGTATCTCTGATGGCGTTCCGTATAACAGGGGTTCCGTCCGATGTGGCGGTTGTTTCCCTCCGCTTGCAGAAAGTATGCAAAGTGGGCGGGGGAGATGTAAATGATACAATGTGGATGTTAACACCCACTTACGCGCAGATCATCGGTCAGATGGAGCGCTGATCCGCAAGTGTGAGTTAAGGCTGCCTTATGGCGCAGTGGAAGGCCTGAAGATCTGCAGTGTATAGGGGCCTATTTTCAAATGGAGGCCTGGGACTGTAGTCCCATTAGCCCCATTGTTAATTTGGCCCTGTGTGTACTACCAGTCCCCCGCGCATATGGGAAGCGTGCGGGGGTCTGGATGCAGACCAAGACTTGTAAAGATATTTTTTTTTTTTTAAATAGAGATGGGAGCCCTTTCTGCTAATTTATTTTGACAGTCAGGTCAACTACCTTGAACCCCGCCAACCTTTGGGTCCCATGGTCACAATGTTGGGAATTTTGCTTCTTTAACATTAATACCTTGTGAATTCCAATGGCAGCCATCCCAGTGCCATCACCACTTTTTCATACAGTGACAGAAAAAATGTAAATGTAGGATAAATAGAATAGAATAGGGCAATAGAAGGAATATTTTTATGGTCTATGTCTAAAGCAGTAGCTGCTACAGTATTGTAAGCCTTACACTAATATATATAATCAAGGAATGATTAACAATGGGGCCTCTGTGTCTGACCCCACTCAGGCTATTCCTGTGTATAATCCTTGTGTAAATAATATCACCATTGTCTGGGAAAGTTCTTTTTTAATTTGTTACGTATGTTAATTATGTGTGCAATCATGCTTTACAGTTAAGGCAAAAATATTTTAATAGGTATAAGAGCACAGACAGGCATGAAATGAAATGCACGTTGGTAATGGGATACGATTATACATTATTGCCATTTTTGAGGTATGCATCACTGCCAGTGTCAGCTCTTGGTAGATAATGAAGTAGATTTAGTAGCCTAGCGCTGACCCCTTCACATTTTTGTGCTTGTGTCTGTGACTGTCTCCTGAGCACATCTTTAAAACTTTAATTTGGCCTATATTACCTTATTACAGGGGCAAACAACACGAAGTTGGTGGGCCAATTTACAGCTTTCAGTCAGAATTTCATAGTGGTCAAATGCAACGCCTCCGAGGTCACATGATTATTCCATAATACCCAGTTCACATAACTATGTCAGAAACAGAAGCAATGAGGGCTCCCATCAGAAATTGTAGGGCCCGATATAAGCAGGGCCTCCATGACATGCCATCCACTAACTTACCCTACACAAAATAACTTTGAATGAATATTTGATAAAAAAAATATTAAGCCTTTCATAACCTAAAGGTACCTCTATCTGTTTTCTTACTATTTTCTTCTTTTTCATTCTTCTTACCTTTAGGTGTCGAACAGAGGACACAACGTTGTGGCTCGTATGTCTCCATATAGCCATCATATCTCCCCTCTTTTCTTCTCTATAGCTGTATATCTGTGAGATATTAAAAATGGGGGAAAGTGTGGCCTCCCAATTTTCCCATTTTCCGCTTATGTGTATTTTTCTATTCTTTCCATGTATCTGACATATGCATTCCTACAGATCTAAAATATATGTCACCATCCTGCAAATCTGTATTTTGTAAATAAATACATTTCAGTAAAATATATATATATATATTTTTTATAATTATACCCAAGTTGAGGCAAACTATTCACAATCCCATGTTGTCAGGGGACTGGCAATATTCTTGTTATATGCTGTTCTAACAGAGATGAAAATGGAGAAAAAAAAACCATAGCAGGCACAATTGATGACAATCTTTGCTACTTAATTAACTTGTACCCAAATAAGACTTGTCTGCTTTTTTGTGAACATTTAACATTTATAAATGTATCATTATCAGCAAAGATACTGTTCAAAAAAATCAGAGGCATTAGAACTAGTGTTACAGTTAATTTTCAGTTAATAATTGTTTAGATTATCCCCCATTAATAGGTCTCTATATGCCCAATAATGAACCTCCTTGTGTCCAAATTATACTACATGACAGACCTCTATATCCCCCTCCTATAATATGGCTTTTATAATTCTGGGCAGTGTCAGAATTATCGAGGGAACAAGAATTCTGACCAAAGGCTATAAATATACCCCAATGACAGTACAACTGTCATTGGCGCCGGGATGTCCTGTGTGCAGGACATAGTTTGCGTCGTTGCAATAGGGTTTTTTTTTTCCAAGGCCCCCCCCTGGATTTAAAGCTTACAAGACTGGACCCCCATCAGAGCGGGTAAGTATGTTTTTAATTATCTTTTATGCAACTTTTGGGCATTTATGGGGACACTACAAGGATTTTTTATTATTACGGGGACATGAATATTGGCCGTATTTTTATGATTTTTATATTTTTGGGGCACATGTGGGCATTTTTGGGGAATTTATTATGTGGGCACAATATTTATTCATTTTATGACGGGGGTATATATGGCGCAGCGGGCCCTGGATAGCAGCAAATGCTGGCACTTGTGGTTCTCCAAGCACCAGCATGCCTTGTCATTCATGGGCATGCTGGCATTTGTAGTTCTACAACTGCCAGCATGCCCTGTCAGGCCAGAATTATTTATTTTACTAGATTGCAGCGGAGGGGGTGACAGGGGAAGGGGTTAATTTTGTGCTGAAACTGATTTTTTTTTTTTTACGAATTACTTTTTATTTTCCAGCTCCATTGAGATAGTGTAAGCGTAGGGCTTGTTAAGCAGCCACCGGACTACACTGCACGGATTATTTAAATAAGAAAAATGCCCCATTTCTCATTTAAATATCATTCCCACAGGCGCAGTGCAGTCAGATGCGAACACAGACGGATGGGTACTTTTGCGCCCATCTTTCTGTGAAGGCTCCTGATCTGGGTGTGCGCAGTGCTACTTTTTGCTGCGCTTCCGTCTGGAAAAAAAAAAAAGCGCAGCTCTGAATCCGGGCCATTATTTAATTACAATTAACCAATTATAATGACCTTGTTGGATTAAGTAGCCGCCTGTTTTAATAATCATACTAGACAGCAGTTAGAATCTCATATTCTTGTGAACCTATGCACTAGGAATATATGACTATATTCTTGAAACCCCCTCCCAACGGAGTAGCAGCCGGATTTACTAAGCTGCAGGTTTGGAAAAGTGGAGATGTTGCCTATAGCAACCAATCAGATTCTAGCTCTCACTTACTTTTTACATACTAGAGAATGTCAGCTAAAATCTTATTGATTGCTATGGGCAACATCTCCACTTTTCCAAACCTGCAGCTTAGTAAATCCGGCCCTAAGAGAAGTGTCCAAGCGTGCCTTGTAGAACAAGCCATACACAGCTCTCTGATATAGACAAGCAGTGCTATATAAATAAATACAACATGGTTGCTAAAGCACAGCTGCTCTACCATTATGTTTTGCAGTTTTATATCTAAATTAATATTATCTTAGCTCTGACATTCCTGAAGATTCAGGTATGAGGACAGAGGGTGAATTTGTGAGTTGTATCTTCATTTGTTTAAAAGTAACTGCTATTTTTTCTCTAATGCATTTAAATAAATAAGGACAGATAAATAGAATTTTTCTGCAATAGTACAAAATATTAGAAATATTTCTTCTATATGCTATATATTAACTTAGACATTACCCATATAAGGCATTCAATACCTATAGTAAAATGTCTTAACGGTATAGCACATAAATGGAACTTCCAAAGAAAATGGGACAATGATGTCTACTATACAAACATCTGTACTATATATTTTTTATATTCACATGGAATGAATATTGTATGAATTTAAACATAAAATAACCTTCATTGTGTTTTATATCACAACGCCCTTTAAATATATGTGCAGTATGTTAAACAGATGTGTAAAGGTGTCTTGTATATGACATCACTGTACAATAATGGTTTAACCCAACAGTGCTGCTGGTCACATTTAACTTGAGAGATCAAAGTGAATCCAATGTAATAATAAGGAAGTGTGTCTTTTTTCCCAAGTCACAGACACACATGTGGGGCCGTGTTCACACCTAAGCAGTCGCTTCTCAGGTGCGTATCTGTACAGGACATACAGCATAGTTGGTCCTTTACGCAATCTACGTATTTGTTCGGTACGTAGAGTGCCTCTTGTAAAAAGAGGTGGAGTAATGCCGCCTCGGGGAGGGCTTAGATAGAAGTGGGAGGGGGGAGGTATTTAGATAAGCCGGGGAGGTGGGGAGCGGCAATGTTTGTGCGAACATTGCACGGATAGTTAAGGTAGCCCTATGGCACTCGTAAGTGCCATAAGATACCTTAAAAGGGGGGCAGGATGGGGGCCGGACAAGTGAGTTAGGTGCGGGTCTGTCCGCACCTAACTCACACCGGATCTGTGAATCCGGTCCGTGATCACTAACCCTGTCTCCATGTTGGAAGATGACGAAAGTGTCATTCCTCTTATATCTGGATGCATTGCATGGATGCATGTACATGTGCGAATGGTAGACCAGACGTGATTCGCTACTAACACCCACAAATACAGGATTGGATTTTGGTCCAAGATTAAAGATATATTTGAAATATTTAGGGTTTTTTTTCTACATAATCAACTATTTGCCACAAGTCTGACTTACTGTATACTAGCCTTAAGCTCAGAATATTTTTGCAGACAATAAAAATGGTAAATATTGTGTTGAACTTTATACAACACTGGTGAGTAGGAGGCAAATCTTTTCCTGCTTAAAGCCACCTTGTAACACTGGAACAGACTGGGTGGATGGAGTTGTGCTTTCAAGAGCAGAACAGGCACCTGGCTTGCGCACATGCAGAGTGTGGTCTGTAAACACACATAAGAAATGTAGGACCTGATTCACAGTTAAGAAAATGCTGCTTTTTAGGTGCGTATATTTAAGAGGAAATATACTGCGCATGTGTGGCACCTTAATATACGCAATTTCTGTAGGACTTAAGAACAGGACGGCTCTGAATCACCATTACAAACCTATATGTTCTAGGTTCGTAGTGACTTAAGAAGGAAGGGGCATATCTGGAAAAGTTAAGAAGGAAGATAAGATGATTGGGTAGAAGAAGGCATTTAAATGAGGAAATCTGGGCGCAGTTAGCCAGAAACATTCTTAATTAGCTTCCCTACGCACACAACTAAGAACCTAAAGATAAGGCAGCCCTATGGCATTCGCAAGTCGATTAAGAAGCTAAAAATTGGGTGCGTGTCAGGGGAGTTGCCTTGCCACTAGTTGCATATAATTAAGAAACTAAAGCCTTTTTAAGCGTGAATCTGGTCTGTAGTTTGTAAATGCACAGAAGAAATGTGGTTGTGATCTGTGGTTTGTTGTAGAAGCTAACATATGAATTTTGGCATTCAAAATCCTGGACACAGGAGTACAGGGCAATCCCACTGCAGTCTTTGGTATGGAATGAATTTCTGTGGCCAGGACCCTAACTTAAGTAGAGATGCGTATGGAATACTAAATTGAATGTAAGGGTTTGGCCTAACTCCCATCTTGCCTATTGTCCCATGAGGTCTAAATCTGACTCTGTTCATAGCTCAGACCAGTGACTCTGGGACTGGAGAGAGGACTTTGCCTAATTCCCCTGACAGATGATGAATAGGAAAAATGCACCCCTCCTTTACCACTGTCAACCATTTTAGAGATGTGAAACTCATACCAGAAGATCCACATGCAAAGCACATGAACCAGCTGGGTTTGGCTTTAAGGAACAGGAGGACAAATAACTCTCTGATGATTTGTTTATTTTGATCTTTATTATATTAGAATGGGTTCTGCCACCTCATTAATGTACACTGTACCTTATTCTGAAACCTTTTCTCCCTAGAACCTCTGACTAGTGTTTAGTAGTTCTTCTAAGGACCGCAAGAGAAATAAATACAATGCTTCTGCCTGGTGTATTCTGTGACCAACAGATTAAAACTAACACTTCATTACCCAACTGTCCTGAGTTGAATCCAGCATCCTGTGAACTACGCTTTGCCAGCTACACACAGCCATGCAAATAACAAACGGGATCAGGGGGATATCAGCCAGACACCCACTAGAACCATCAACAGCCATGTCAGTCAATACCCAGAAAAGTGATTTCAGGCGCTGGAGAAGGGAAACACCACAGTGGAAGCAGTCTGTAACTATTGGTTACTGGTTGTAAGAGAGAACCCTTATGTGGCAGAGAGGGTTTAAGATGACGGGAAGAGTAGGTGTTTATATAGATCATGGATAGGGATGATCCTAATGGACCTGATTCACACTTAAGAAGCTTCTGCTTCTTAAGTGCGGAATCTACCAAAATGACCTACTGCGCATGTGTAGTAGGTCATTTACGCAATCTATGTACCAGTGAGGTACATAGAATAACTCTATAAGGTCTTTAAAGACCGCACAGAGTAGTTTAAGAAGGAGCTGTGCTAATGCCGCCTCTGGGAGTGTTTAGTTAGAAGTAAGAGTGAGGAGGGATTTAGATTAGCCGGGGAAAGGGGGGAGGGCAGGGTCCACACCTAACTCATTCTCAAGTGTGAATCAGGTCCAAGATGGGGAAATGATGCTGGATGGAGTGTATAGGAGGAAGTTTGAAATAACAGGGATTTTTCATTTTAATGAGGGGAGAGAAAGAGATTATTTATTAAATGTTCATTCAGTGTTTACAAAATGTTCATTTCTAAGTAAAAATGTAAAAAATGTGCAAATTGCTCTCCTCTTCAGAACACTACTAGGGCAAAAGAATATAAGATTTTTGTTACTTTTAAAATCAATGGTTGGAACTCAGATATTCAGATGTTTCTTTATTTATGTTTCTAAATGACCTCAATTAACCAAATATCATGTCATGAAAATTGCAATATTGTGCAAGTAGGATTTTACCTCATTTTGGTTGAACATACGTATAGAAATGATGTATTTTTATAACGTGTATATTATTATATGTATTTATTTATTTATTTTACTAATCAGCAATCATTAAAAAACAAAACTTGGTAGCAACAAATAGACTGGGAGGGTAAGAGGTCTCACAGGCTTACAATCTATACTCAAAACCACCCCAAAATGATATTTTCTGTCATTTTTAAATTTTGGGGAATTTGCATTCCACAAATTTTGTGTATTTCTGGAAGTTGTGCATGAAGAATCATTAAATAAAAGTGATGCTGGGACACATGCAGCTCACTGTAGTTTCATGTAAGCTGAATGACTAAAGATGCTTGTAATAATGAATTTGTTATAATATGTGTTGTTTTATGGAGAATGAGGGTCTCTGTCCCCTCACATACACACAGACTAGCATTCATTTCATTCAGTAGCCAGCTAACCTACCAGCATGTTTTTAATGGTTTTTGAAGAATTTTCTAAAAAATTATAGGTGTCTGTGTAAGATGCTGTCTGAGGACCGACTGTCTGGGCGTTTTTTAAGTTGTTTAATAATGTGCCACCATCTAAAGCAACAACTAATAATGATGTGGATTGCTGCACTTTATATGATTCAGTCACTAATGAATCCATAGAAAACCATTAAGACCTTCAGATCAAGCATGGAGAAAGGTGCTAATGCTACATACTGATGAATCTTTTCAGGCTTTATTCAAGCTACTCATTCAAGTCGCCTGTCTAATGAAAGTACTAAAAAAGTAGTTAGAGAAGCTGAAGAAGGATATGAAAGGAAACATTTCTGCTATGTATGTAGACTTGTAGATCATGTTTTCTACTTGGTTTGGCAGGCATGAATGCATGAATGATCAGTAGACATGGTATTCTGGCTAAACTATTGCAATTATGTTTGATATGTGCTGGTTAAGGATCTGAGAATATCAGTGGAGAAGATTGCATTGTTCTTTACACCGTACATCATTCAATTTTATCCTTAGTAACTTGCAGGCTATAGAGTAATCTGAGTTTGTTGTGGGCAATGATTTACAAGCTGTCTTATTTATAGAAAGACGTCAGTGAGGATTTAGGACTAAATCTGTTAAATTATGAAAACAGGTGAATTGTGTCTTGAAGATGACTTGGCAATCTAAACGTGGAAAACAAAGTCATTACATTTCCCCCACGGAGTCAAAGACTCCCCTTAAAATAGACCAGCT
>WWET01000444.1:508160-526209 GCA_011038615.1 Limnodynastes dumerilii | reverse complement strand
AAGAAAAGAATAAAATTTCATGTCTATGTAATTCAAAATTTAGTCTTGAACACACATAGCCAAAATTTACTGAAGTCTTTTTTAGTTTTTATTAAGGGTCTAAAGACACCTTCATGATTTGATTTTGATAAAACAACAATGATTTGTGTTGATTTTAGGTTATTCACATTCCTACAGAGCCTGGGCTAACATGGAGATTTTTCATGGTAATATTATAATATAATAGAGGAAATTGACATCTTAGAATAGAAGACCCCTAATGTGGTCCTCACACAGATATAGAATAGTTTGTTAAAAGTCTTATAGAATGTGTGGCATAGAAGCAATAGCGTGAGCAAATGGCACAGGTACATAGATGACATTTTCTTTATCTTGCATGGGATATACTGTAGGAACATTTGAATATCTTTCTTATACACATCAATTATTATAAACTGATTCCAGAATTTGCTTCAAACTCCAGAAAAGAACAGATGGTATTTCTATATTAAGACATGTTGTTGAAGGAGAAAAACTGAGACAATGATATATGTAAAAGATTTATTTGCTGTTAACAAACAATTACTGCACAAAATAGATCAATAACATTCCAAGGGGGGAGGGGGCAACTTCAACAGTTGAAAAATGTTTTTACCAACACTGAAACATTTGAAACTTAAGAAGAAATACATAACAAGAGTTACTGGAAAGAAATTATGAAATTGTCTACAGCTTTGTTTAACATGAGTATTATCTCCTCAAAGTAACAGTTCAGAATATCAATGGAAACCAAGGTAGCTTTCATGGCCCAATATAACAGCAACAATGAATTATAACTCTTCAAATTAGTTCTCTAGTGGTTTTCAAGTTAAGCACAGAGCGGATCACAGCTGATCTAGTATTCTTCACATGCACAAATATCCTTGCAAGCTAATTGTAATGTCTTTCAACACATTCCAGTAAAGGGATAGGTTTGGGATTGCAAATGGCCATGAATTATCCTTACAATGTACATAATATGACCTCTCTCTGTGTACTGATACAGACTTCTGCACAGCTGTCATTTTTTATTCACAGAAGGGGGAAAACCTAAGTTAGGCCTTTTGTTACCAGAAGTCCATTGGTGTGATGGGCGTGGTTAGACTAGCAATGGATATTGCAGCCCTGCAATTACATATCACTGTGCATCCATTGCTTGGGGATGCAATCACATAAGAATCAAACTTTGGGGACTTCCGGCGGGCGGCACACCCAAGATGGCCGCATCTTAAATCTGCTCCGCACTGTTGCCGGGGATCGGCGCCCACTGAGGAGTGTGGAGCCGCTTTTAATCAGTCTCCACAAACCATCCATGCAGCTGACACCTAGATCTAGCAGCTGAGAGATTCACAGCTGCCAGCGGACACTCTCTCACTCCACAGAGTCCGGCCCCAATTTCGGGCCTAGCTTGCTCTCCCAGGCGGAACCCTGTTACCGCCCCCAGCAACTCCAGCTAAAACCCCCCTCCCCTCTAATGCACCCCTGCCACGAAAACATTGGGCTGTGAGGAGGTCAGCAGGGTTGATGGTGTGTCGCGGGGTGGAGGGAGAGGCGACCCACACAGATAATATGCCGGGCAGAGGGTGAGTCATCAAAGTGGGACAAACACACCGCTCGGCCACGCTTTCCAGCCACCTCAACACAAAAGGGATAGCTTCTGAAGTTGCCTTATCCCAGGATACTGGTTAGCTTTTGTTCTGCATTATCTACTTTCTGTTTCTCACCTATGGTCTACATTTGCATCCAGAAAAATCTCTGTTAATATAAAGCCCTGAAACCACAAGACTCAAGACTGCCTACTAATACTGCTTTGAGTTTATACATCCTCTTGTGACATTCACTAAGTCTAGATAGAGGAAACTACTAGTTGCAATTTCTATTATCCCTCTGCATTGGGGCTGAACTCCTCTAGCAGCCACTCTGATTTATATTGTACAATACAGTGACTCTGCCATTTATTGGATCCCCTCTCACCAGAACGCTTATATTAACACTTCAGTGGAATTTATCCGGGAATTATATGTGTGATATCTATATGTGGTTTTATCACAAGCTGTGAATACTCAAACACCAACCCTTTTTTCAAAGCCGCTGCTTTGAATCCTTCAGACCTCTTGTGGCATTATATGAGCCTAGATAGAGGATCCTGACGGACATAACATCTATATTTCCCCAAATTTGGAATCTAACAATTCTGGACAGCTGTGAGGACATAGAAACATAGAAAGTGACGGCAGATAAGAGCCACATGGCCCATCTAGTCTGCCCATTTGTTTATTCAAAACTATACTGACCCTAGACCCTATTTACCCTCAATTTGGTTTACAATTTAGGATACCCTTATATTTATCCCAAGCATGTTTAAATTGTTCTACTGTATTGGCCTCAACCACCTCAGATGGGAGGCTATTCCACTTATCTATCACCCTTTCAGTGAAGTAATTTTTCCGCACATTTCCTTTGAATCTACCACCCTCCAGTTTGTATCCATGCCCTCGTGTTCTATTACACCTTTTCTTTTGAAAAATGGTACCCTCCTCTAGCTGGTCACAACCCTTGATGTATTTGAAAGCTGCTATCATGTCCCCCCTCTCCCTTCTCTGCTCCAAGCTATACATGTTTAGTTCCTCTAGCCTTTCTTGGTATGATTCGTTACAAAGGCCATGGACCATTTTAGTTGCTCTTCTTTGCACAGTCTCTAATGTAATTATGTCTTTCTGGAGATATGGCCTCCAGAACTGAACACAGTATTCTAGGTGAGGGCGTACCAATGACTTATAAAGGGGCATCATTACTTCTCTCTTTCTGCTACTAATTCCTCTCCCTATGCAACCAAGCATCTGACTTGCCTTTCTCATTGCTTTGTTACATTGATTGGCTACCTTTAAGTCACTGGAAATAATGACTCCTAGATCCCTTTCCTCCTAGGTAGATTCTAATGTAATGCCATTAAGGAAATATTGAGCCTTTGGGTTTTGTGCCCCAAGTGCATGATTTTGGCATTAAACTGCAGTTGCCACATACTCCTTGAGGCTGAATTAATTTCTAGTATTTGAACTGAGCTTGGTCTGCCCATCCCAGACGGTCAGGGAGAGATAATCGAGACTTGAGTCGCGTGGCCTCTCCATTAAAAAGCCTGCCTTCATCCCCTGGTGGCATCACCTAAGCCTAGATAGAGGATCCTGGTGGCTTTAATTTTCACAGTTGTGATAACATAGGAACATTTAACATGGTCATCTAACCTGGAGCTCTGCAATATCCTACATCCTATTTCAACACCCTAATGGATTTGACTAACAGATCTCCTGTGGACTGCAACTATTCCTCCTACGAATACCTTCTACTTAGAGCCCTTACTAAAAGTGACAGTTTTTTCTCTTTATCCTTTATAGCTACCTGCAGGTGTACGACACAGTATGGTAACCTCTGGAGTATATATCAGTACTTCTAGCTTTGATCACCACCACCTAGCTGTGATATCTACTTACACTGTTGACTACCTACTTGTAACAAAACTATAGCCATTGGGTGTTTTTTCTTTTTTTGTTTTGTATAGGCTACCCTCTATAAGTTGCCTAATCCTTCTGCTATTACAGACCTACATTCATTACTTGTACTGTTCTTCTACTTGGGGGGTAGGAATCACAGTTTTCTAGACATAACGTAAACATAATCGTCTCTTATCTTACTATATAGCGGGATAAGATACCTTCTTCCTTCCCCTTTTTCATACCAAAAAAATAAAAAATAATAATAATACCATTTTGCATAGTTAATTCCTTCCGTAGGTCCTTGCCCTCTCCATGGGGAATGCATCCAATTATTAGATGCTAGTTTCATAGAGAGGCGGTGTGGGGTGCCTCAATAGTCTCCTATTGTGTGAAATTTAAACCTGTGATAAGGTGTTCTGTCCCTGAGCCCTTGCCACTGTTACGTTTCAGGTTATGTTACAAATATTGTTCTTGGTCAGGTAACAAATCGTCAACCAAAACAGCTTCTTCTCCCAACATGGGCAAGCATAGAGCTACCGGGACCAAACCGGTACCATCCCCTCTGAACCCCTCCCCACCTGACCCTTTACTGAATGAAGCCCCCTCCCCTTCAGGTCAAGAGGTCTCCTCTCCCCCGGTTCTCCAGTCAGACATAGCACAAACAATTTTGCAAGCTCTATTGCCAGTTATCGATAAAAAATTTGATTCCTTGCAATTATCTCTAAATATTTTTATAGCTAAGATTTCCGAGAATACTGCCCGCATTAATGTTCTAGAACAACGCACTAGTGATAATGAAGATAGAGTTCTAAAACTACACCATAACTCAGATACTCTTACGAAACAAGTTCGCCAGCATGTGGAAAAAGTAGATGATTTGGAGATCCGGAATCGGAGGAACAACCTCCGTTTTATCGGGATTCCGGAATCTATTAAAGGCCCAGCTCTGTCTTCTTTCCTATCCCTGAATCTTACAAGGGGCCTAAAACTGGATTCGAAAATTGAAGTCCCTCAGATAGAACGCGCCCATCGCCTGGGCCCAGATAGAGGGGATTCTATCAGCAGAGCCTGCCCAGTCATAGCACACTTCCTTGACTTTAGAGTCAAGGAACACATTTTGACAGCTCATAGACACATACAGAATCTGGAGGTGGACAATTATAAAATTCTGATATTTCAGGATTACTCAGCAGCCCTCTCACAAAAACGAAAAGTATTTTCCCCTCTCTGTAAATACTTAGCAGAGATTGGTATGCGCTTTGCTTTACTTTTTTCCAGCAAAGCTACGCATTGAGAAAAATGATAGGGTTTTGATTTTTGATGACCTGAGGGTGGCGGGACGCCATCTTGAGATGGTCTCACCTCCTCCTTCTAGCCCAACGCTGAGTCAAACCAGATCACCACCTACCTGATGGTCTCTAGGTGATTTCACTCTTTATTCACACTATAATTAAGGTTTTCATAGACTTTATTTAGTAATATACTTGGAGTCGATCAGCCGCCCCCTCCATTTCTTTCTACATATATTAGCAAAAGTTAAGATATTGGTTAGATAAGTGCATGCCCTGATCTTTTATTCAGGGTTCGCTTTTTCATATGTTTGATTTTGGAAAATTTGAAAAATGTACTGAAGCTATTGATTGTTTTGCAATGTCAACCATTTACTGTTACTGTAATGTTGTAATGTTACCATGTTGAATCTTGTTTACCAATTTTGTATTGTCTTTTATTGTTTAATAGTCCATTAGACCGCGACTACAAGCACTTATTCTTCACCAGCTAGATATATCTCTAATGCTGCTGGATAAATTCTGCATATCATCCCTCATTTTCACGGATTTTCACGGATTGTCACAACTACACTTCTCAATTAGATGGAGGTAGGCCAGCGATGCAATTTCCTCCCTCTCTACCCACCTCAATTCCCACACCTTTCCACTTCACAATTGCATCTTGGAATGTGGGTGTATTAAATACCCCCATCAAACGCAGAAAAGTTAGTTCACACCTCAAAATATCAGGTATAGATATTGCGCTTTTACAGAAGACCCATTAGAAGGAGGGAGAGGGAGGTTCTCTGCGAGATTCCTGGATTGGGGAATGCCTTTCGGCCTCTTATCAAAATAAAACCAGAGGGGTTGCTATAGTTTTCGCTAGGCGTCTTCAGTATAGCCTCCTTAATCAGACATTAGCTCCAGAAGGCAGCTATGCGGTGGCGGACATCCAGATTTGTGACGCCAAATACACTTTGGTCAATATATACGCCCCAAATTCGGGTCAAGGGGATTTCCTCCAAGACCTTTCAGCAATCCTTCTACAGAAGGATAACTTTGAGTTAATAATAGGTGGCAATTTTAACACAGTGGAAAACCCTTTATTGGACAGGTCTTCTGGCCCCCTTCGTTCTTATATATCTCCTCAAAACCCTTTACTCGAGTTTAGAATGTCACTGGGGCTAGTGGATCCCTAGAGGCTTCTTAACCCAAACGACCACTCTTATACCTTCCACTCAGGAGTCCATCAATCATTTTCAAGGATTGACTACTTACTGTTGACTGACTCCCTCATGACACAGCTTGTAGAAGCTCAAATGGGTGACATAGTCGTATCGGACCACGTGCTTATTAAAATATCTTTACAACCACCTCTGACCCAAGATCGTCCTTACATGTGGTGCTTTCCTCGTCACCTATATTCATCTGTAGATTTTAAATTATTTATCAAATAACATTGGGCTGACTTTCTAGATGAAAACTTGGACCATTGTGAGACCCCTGTCCTTTTATGGGAAACCTCAAAGGCAGTCATGTGGGGACATATAATCAGTGATGTGGCTAATGCTAACAAAAGGAATAAAGCTAAATATTTGTCTTTAAAAAGTCAGTTGTCATATAGTTTACAGGCCTATATAGCAACCCCTAACAAGACAACTCATCAGGAGTAGAAGGACTCTCGTTTACTTTTAGAAAGTTATCTCACTTCCCAAGCTAAATTACATTTAGATTTCTCTAAAAACAAATTTTTTCAATGGGGAAATAATGCAGGTAAATTGCTAGCTAATATGACTAAAACACGTCACCAACGTGTTCACATTGCAGCACTGCAGGTAAACCCTAACTCCCCGCCTCTTGACTAATCAGATGAAATATTACAATCATTCCAGGATTATTATTCTAATTTATATTCATGCACTCCCCCTAATCCCCTTCTGCTGGACAAACTTCTATCAGAAGCAAACCTTCCACCTCTCACTCTGAGACAACAAGAAATATTAGATGCTGACATCACAGAGGAGGAGGTGGCGACAGAAATCATGGGTTTGCGTTTACATAAGGCTCCCGGACCTGATGGGTTCTCAGCAGAATATTTTAAGTGCCTTCAGGCTAAGATCACCCCCACCCTATCACACCTATTCTGCACCATACATAGAGAATCCCCCCTATACACCACATTTAAGGAGGCCCATACAATTCTCATACCCAAACCAGACAAAGACCCATTATTGGCATCATCATACCGCCCAATCACATTGCAACAATTACAACGATTACAACAAATCCTCCCTTCCTTGTTAACTGATCAACAATTAGGCTTTACTCCAGGACGTCATTCAGTTAAGGGAATTCGTTTGGCATCTTCATCTACATATACACCTCAACGCGGGTTGAGCTTCTATTTCAGACCTGGGAAAGCTTTATTGAGATCCTATCTGATAACATTAAATGCCAAATTTGGTCTAATTTCCAACTTACCACCTGGTATGACACTCGCACCCATTTCCATGACCCTCTGCTAACCTTAGAAAGTAATTAATAATGACTGTACCTTTTGTGGTCACCTTGTTCAACTAGAAATTGCCGTCCCGAGGTTTCCAGACTCACACATTAACAAGACTATGTTTAAATTTATAAATGATCGACATGGTTGATTTTATACATCTTTTTATTGTTTGTTTTGTTCTCTCATTTGTTGACATTGACATTATTTTCTATACATCTAATTAATGCTTCAATAAAAAGTAATAAAAAAAAAATCAACCTTTGGACACAGACCATAACCTTTTGTGGGCGCAGTAAAACAGAAACTTAAAAATAAGAAACCAGTGAAAGAGAACATCACTTTGACTAAAAAGACTTAAACTAAAAGTCATATAATATAACACACTGTTACAGATTAGGAAACAAAACAAATGAAGACTTGCTGAACACACACAGACTTGATATGTTTTAATAAGTCCAATGATAAACACAAATCCGACGTTTCAGTGGTATTAAATCCCTTTAATCAGGGAGAAAAAGTATATAAAACATCCTCACAAAACAAGAGTAATATATAGACAAGGAAATGAAGAGCAGTTACTCTCAGGTGTCCGGAAATTACAGATCCACACACTGCATTCCAGAGAGAGCCACCCCACCCGTCACCACACTGATAACCTTACTAGGAGAGCCTCCCCTGAGTGACGTGGTAAACATACTGAGTCCCCTGTGGGGAGAGGATGGAGCACGCTCACCAACAGGAATGCTACCTCTGTTGCCACCAGGGAAACATGGAGCCTCCACGGACATGCTGTTAACTAGCACCATGATTACCTGAGGGACCAAAGTCAGAAAGAAAATAGTCAGAGAGAAAATCTGGGACCAATAAGACAGTTACATTAATTATTACATTAATAATGGCAAAGATAAAAAATAGGTATGGGGTCACCCTTAAACTCTGGATTGATTTTTATCAATTCTTTTATTGCTGCCAGCCCCCTATCATAGGGGATACTGGTTTATAGACTCATTACATCTACTGATCAGGCAGAAGCGAACTGCCTGGGCAGTATGGTGACTCAGTAAGTAGCACTTGTGCCTCACAGCTCTGGGGTCATGAGTTTGATTACTAAACTAGGACTTATCTGTGTGGAGTTTGTATGTCCATTCCTGGTCCAGTCCATGTCAAGGTAAACCACTTATCGTTATGACCTTGGTACTTTAAAAATCTAATAAAAATGTGAATATTTATATTTCAGTAGGTAATTGGAAAAGTCATCTATAATATAAGGTGTGACATTTAGTTAACTATAAACAAGTAAATTATGATACAATGCTATTTAGTGTAGAAAGGAACTATTGCAATGTGTTATAACTAGAGGATTTTTCTGAATGAAAGCATAACATTTAAATAGCTGCAATTTGTTGGGAATTCATTGCCTATATGTAAGTCCATCACTTATTGTACTAAGCAAATGTTACTTAGCACAGCAACAACTGTGTTTAAATAATAAGCACTCACAACATACTAAACATGTGTGTCTATAAAATTATTTCATCAAAGATCAAATCAAATCTCTTTGATTTAAACTTGTCATAATATTTAGCAAACCATCACAGCTGTTAGCATAAAATTTATACAAAAATATACAATTAGTGAGCAGCTTATGTATATTTTTAAGCAACAATTCAGAGCAATTGATATCAGATTGTGCATTGATGTATTATTGAAATTGAAGTGTGTTTTCTCACTTTACTATATGTATACAGTATTCATACTAAAATGAACACATATGTTACAGATGTTATTAATGTATGCAAAATATGATGTTTAATACTTAAAATATTATAATGTGGCTCTTGTTCTAGTCTTTAGCTATAAATGTGTTTTTGATAGTGAAGAAATAGAAGAGTCTTGTCCACAACAGTTGAGATCTATGGAAAGGTATTATGGATATATGATATATTATCTGTTATGCATTGTTTGTTTCCAGTTTTGGATAAGAGGATTGCACCTGCAACAGATCGTGAATAGACTCAATCAATGGTTTGATTTATTGCATGGTGATAACTGTGTTGTGGGTACACTGCACACAATATTCATCAGTTATATTTCTGGCCTGCTTTTTTATAATGCCATATACATGATTCACATATGTACAAATTACTATCAAATGTCTTTAAAAAAACAAAGGAATGTATTTTCTGGCTGTAAGAACTCGTTGTCTAAATATCATTTATATCATTCTTTTTTTTAGTGCCAAGTGAGGCACTTCAGGGGGCCGTCTATTAGCCAACATTGAAAAAGATATGTTTACAAGGTTCCAAACATTACAGTGCTAACCATGCTCAGCAAAGACCACCGATTTCCAAATAAATATATATTATGTATGTTCTAATGGGAAATGGGGAATTTTCAATCAAAGTACAATTGACGGAGAACCCATTCTTCTTACTCTTCAATGCAACCTCATTGAAACATATCCCATATTACATTCAATAATCAGAACATACCTTTACACACGTATCAAGTTCAGGTCATGATTTAGGGAGATACTTGATTAGTATATTTCCCTATGGGCTAAAATTTTTTATTTATATATTGTGAAAAGTAAAGCCGCAATTTCACGAAGGGGTAGGTGGCATTCGGATGCTTAGAGACATCTTAAGTTTTATTCACTAGGGACCAATCCAGACCCCAGCACATTTTCCGTACACACAGGGGTCATTAATTCTGCACCAAAGAGGGGAGTGACCTTTCACTATCACTCCCCTGCTGATCCGACTTGATTCACACAAGAAAGAATTTAGGAACGTTCCTAAATATACGCATAGAGCAGATGAGTAAAAACGATTCACAGATCCTAAAGAAAAATGCTAACCACACCCCTAGCTTCTAGGAGCTAAGAATGTTATTTTCTCCATATGTGTATATTTAGTAACAGCTTTGTTTCCCAACTGAGAAATATGCGTATATTTAGGATCTTTAATATCCTCATGATTCATGGCTAAGCAAAGAAACACATTAACTGATTCAGTTAAGAAGCAGATTGATTTTCTTAGGCTTTCTTTGTTTTATAATAAACAGAAGTAACAAAAAAAAATGTTTTTAATTGCAATATGCAAAAATGTAGAAAATTATTAAAAACATAAATACTTATTGAAGTATTAAGAAAGAACTATTCAGCGTTGAAAGCTGTTATAAAAGGAACTGAGCACTGTTTAAGTGAGAAGGAATATAAATAACCAATTGGGTCACCATTACACAGTAGTTGTTTGATAGTGTTAGATTAGGAACGTTCTAGAAGTATTCAAATACAGTGAGGCTGGTGATTGGTTAGTTAGGTGGGGTGGGGTTAGGGTCAGGTGTCTTAGTTTCTAAATTGTAACTTATGTGTGTGGTGTCACTCCTGTGGAAAAATCTGTTACCCTCCCTCCCTCCCAATTTGGTTAGGATGGTTTTTTTTAAAACATGTATTCTTCCTTTTCAGATGGGGCATAGGTGGGGCAAAAGAGGTGGGTGTCACCATTTATTATGTTGGCGCAAAGCAAAGATGGAGGAAATATCTAATTATAGAGGTGCACCCCTTCTATTGAACAGCAGGTTGCTTACCCCATGACGGGGGCCTGTTCTGCCTCCTCACACAAGTTGGGGTGTTCAAGTGAAGAGGTGGAGCTGGGGTGTTGGGGGGGGGGGCACCTGGTTGACAACTTAGGTTGTTCGTTAAGTTCCTGAGGTGACACCCACCTGCTATTGGCCACCGTGTCTCAGCTGTACTGTACAGCTCTACTGTTCCTGACGTCACCTTCTGAAGTTAATCAGCGCCCCCTACTGCCGTGAAGTTATATTGAAGACGCCGGGATCAAGAATAGAAGCTTTCTTCTGCATCTCCAGCCCAGAAGATTTTTCAAGCTTGAAGAAAAGCACAGAATTCAGCATTTCAAGAAAAATAGAAGGCTCCCAAGATGCGGACATCTAATATTTTTTTTTTCTTTTTATACACATGTAACACTTTATGTATACCACTTAGTTTAGGAGAGATGACCACCTAAGGTAAGTGCATACACGTAGGGGGTAATGTTAGTTAGGTTTACACATGTAACACTTTAATAAAGCATTGTAAGGGTTAATGTCTGTGTAGTGTTTTTTTTTGTTTTTTTTTACACACACTGTAAACACTGTGCTGCATGGCTACAAGTGTAGCCATGCTGTATACACAGAATTACAAGGATCACCTTTGCTGATCCTTGTAATTCAATGACTACAGCATGGCTACACATTGCAGCCATACAGCACTTTGGATTTTTTTTCAGACACGCGATTTGCCGCGATTAGTTAAAGGGCTAATCGCAGTGATTTTTTAATGAAAATCACCGCGATTAAGCCCTAAAAGCATAACGGCACATCGCCTGTGTCTGAAAAAAATCGCGTTTTCATGAATTTGGAAAAAAAAAAAATCGCAGGTAAATAGCGGCGATAGGCCGCGATGCCCCGCGATTCAGAATCGCCCAAAAAAAATCACGTTTAGTGAATGAGGCCCTTAGACTCATCTTAGCTTCACAATACCAACCTTGAATGTAAAATGGTCTATACTAAAGTTTTATAAAAAGCAAGAAACAAAGTTCAGAGTAACAAAAATAGGAACAGAAGTGTAGTGTATCACCGGTAATAATGGAACAAGTCAAACATTCAGCGATACTGAGTCCAGAACTTGAGCAGTTGCAGCTGTTAGGAGTTTAAAAACTGACCAAAATATAAATACAAATGTAGGTAACACAATTTGACAGTTGACTGACACAATGCAAATAAGCAGCAGCTGGTATCCAAATAAAAATGCTTAGGAAAAATATTAGGCAAAATTTAGCGATTAGCTGCTGCAGTCCTGGATGACAGGGAGTAAGCTGAAACAATCAGTATTTCAAAATCAGACCTAACCTTAATATTGGAAGAAATGCATCAAAAACAGACAAAGGCATCAGCAGGACAAAACAAAAATAATGCACCGCGCTGGGCAATTAGAAAAAGGGGGTTTTAAAAGTAAAGGGTTGCTAAATGAAGAACAGAGCAATTGGTTCAAACTAAAAAACTATTTAATATATATTTCACAACAAGACTAGTAGTACAAACATTAATTAAGTAGCATAAAAGAAGACAAGGCAATATTACAGTAAAAGTGGACCCCCCACAGCCCGCAGGGAACCTCTGGAAAACCAGTGGCCCGAATGGTAGGTATATAGTACCACTGTGGAGTAGTCTGGTAAAACTCAAACAAGCAGCGGTATAAATAAATCATAAACCAGCAGGTAAGTTAAGAAATAGCAATATGTAAGTCAGCTAAAAGATGATACCGAGTGTCCCAACGATCAGATGTAAACGGGGTAACACACTAGGCAGCACTTTGTAAATAGCGAACCTAGAGGGACACCCGCCGTAGCTTGCAATAAAAGAAATATTTGCGTGCTACTGCATATAAGGCTGGCTGTAGAATACTGCAGTAGCTGAACACATTGAATGCAATGAGCAAAGATATAAAAGTTGTTACCGTACTGGTACCGCTGCTGTAATAAATCACGGGGGCTCCGGCTGCACAGAGATGGTATCGGAGCCAGACAATGGGCGTGCTCAACGTTACCGGGCGTCCCCGGTCGGAGCCAGAGGCATCAGCAGGACCCAATGTTGTGTTCCGTGAGAAATTAAGCCTCCGCAAGGGGGGCCGGCCAACCATTGTGTGTATGTGATAGACATGGTGTGTGTGATTAGGCATGTAATATGTACAGTAAGGGCTGGGTTTAGCCCTAACATGATTCAGTATTCTGCATGCAAAGAGTTGCATGCAGAATACTTAAGATAGAGTCCACTTTCCACATGTAGGAGTGCAGGGGGAGTGCCCTGTTCTCCTGAGTGTGGTATTTTGGATAACAAATAGCATATGTTAGCCTTTAATGCTAAGGCTACCAGGATCAGGCCCAATGTAAGGGAAGAAGACTGGAACTTTCCATTTTACTGACCAATTTGTAGTGGCAGCCTGCATTAGCATATGAGATACGCATGGTGGGTATGATTAGGCATTTAAGTCATACAGTAAGGGCTGGGTTTAGCCCTTATGTATGTGTCACATACCGGTGAGGTACTTACCGTATCAGGGGTCATCTGTCTGCTGCCCTTTATGGCTATTACCATGCTTCCAGGACTATTTAATGGGCGCTGCCATTTTGGAATCATCACATGTCTTGTTCCAGCCAATCAGAGTCCAGCTCTAGGAATCACATGACCAGGCTATCCAATCCTGGTCATGGGCGTTCTACTTAAACCCAGAGCACTGTAGCCACAGTGCCAGAACAACTTAGTCATTCAAGGTGTCTGGTCCCTGTTTACTCCTTGGAAGATCTCTGTCTGCAGTCTTCAGCTTGCAGCTATCAGCCTGCTACTCAGTTTGCAGCAATCAGCCTGCAAAACCAGCCAGCAGTAATCAGCCTGATTATTCCAGTCTGTAGTGAACAGTCTGCAGTTTGTTATTTCTGTTCCAGTTCATGTCTCCTGGTCCAGTCCAGGACAAGTCAAGTCCTGTTTCAATTCATGTCCATTCCTAGTAAAGTCAAGTTCCATCCAGTCCTGATCCAGTCCAGGTCAAGTAAAGTCCTGTTCCAGTTTATGTCTATTCCAGGTCCAGTCCAGGTCAGGTCAAGTTGAATCCAGTCCTGGTCCAGTCCAGGTCAAGTCAAGTCTTGTTCCAGTTCATATCCATTCCTGGTCAAGTCCAGTCAAGCTTGTCTTGTCCACTCCAGTCAAGCTTGTTAAGTCCAGTCCAGCCAAGTCTGCCTTGTCCAGTTCAGTCAACCCTTTGCCCACTAACACATGTGCAGATCACATATCAAACCCTCTAGCTTCCAACACCACGTTGAAACCCTATCATGTCCCCAGGAACCTAGAGTGGATACCCAACCAAGTCAGACCATGATAGTATGATCCTATATTCCGTGTGCACAGAGTTGCCTGCAGAATATTTAAGGTAGGGTCCTGTGCACGGATCCACCATCCGCAGGTATGAGAGCAGGGGGCGTAAATAAAAAAAATTCTGTTGCAGAGGCTACATAAGGAATTTTCTTTTAAATCTGGATCAGGCCCTATATTATGAATATGATATGTATGGGGATTTGTTTTATACGGTTTAAAATAAAAATAGGAGAGCAACCAATGAAATTTCAGCTAACATGTTCTAGAATCTGATTAGTTGCTATTGGCTTCACCTCCACTCTTCCTCTCCAGAATCATCATTAAATATACCCCTTAGTATTTCTTGTCTCCAGTAGAGTAATTATTTCAGATATTTTGTAAATGCGAGTGTGTGGGATATTTCTGGAATCTGAGAGTGAAAACTCAACATAATAGCTGTTTTCCTGACAGCACAGCGTTTGTTTCTTATCTAAATATAAAACTTTCCAGAGAAAACAGAGGGACAATATTGTGGCTAAATCATTAACTCATTAGTTGGCAAAATACAAACATAGTATAAACCACATTGATTCAATTTAAGTCATCTTTCATGCTATTGAACCTAAAGTTGGAAATAAGTAATAGAAGCCAAGTGTAAATCTAAACCGAATGTCACTTTACACGAATGCAGTGTGAAAAAAAAGTGCTCTGCTCCTGTGTACTCTTACAACAAGAAATAGTAGTTAAAGTAACATTTTTATTCTTGAGTGGCATAGGCATTAATCTGCCACAAGCCATTACAATAAGGATTTTAATAAGCACTTTTTGTCTATGACCAAGGATACACGCACAGGTTATCTGGTTATGAAATTAAATATTATTTTAAACTTATAAAAACAAACTGCAAAAACTATAGTAAACACACAATGCAGAGAATAAAGCTGGGCATACACTGGGGGTATCACCTGATGATTATCATGCTACTGTTCAACAATGCTGCAGATTCATCTGAAACTGCATCACATTGTGGGATTTGATTTGTGGGATCTTTGTCAGGAGAAGCTTGACATTAAATCAAGGGGTGAAGACGGGGCATTTTAAGAAATTAATGGGTCTATGTGCAGGATTGGTGTTGAGCCCTACCCCCCACACTTAACCTGTCACCCTATTCCTCAGTCTATTCCACCCCTATTGCAGACGATTTTTTATTTCTTTCATTTTGCGCCAGGCACAATGTAGTTATTTATTTTGACCTCTAGTTTATTGGACAAAAAATTTAATCTATATAAAAATGTAAATAAACCAAATTAATTCAAACATAAGCATAAAATCTAAACCACAACCCTTGGATGGATGGATGGATGGATGGATGAATATGGTATCACTTCTATAGGTCTTTATAATCTTTGTGGAAGCAGTTAGTATTTAAAGAACCTTCAAGTTCAAACAGGAACACCGAGCATAGTAAGTTAACAGACTCAGACTCAGACTCTAACAGAATCTATTTCTTTCAAGGACACTTATCATGGAGGAAGATCCCTTTAAACTGTACCGATTTTGGAGAGACAGTCAGGAATCACCAACCACTAAAGTGACAGCATTTATGTATAAATAGGTGAAATTGTCTTCAAAAATAGGAATTTCTTAAATCTTAGATATGGGAATGTAAATGATGGTATTGTGTAGCGTTAATGACCTCATGGAAACTTTTATTAGAGCAGCGATTAATAAATATGTCCAATGTTATAAACAAAGTTTAAAAAGAAATATGCTACTGTAGTTATGCAATGTCACAGAAGAACTTATTTCCCATTTTAATGCCAAGGAACCAAAACATTTTGATTACACCATGGCCTAGTTATCTCTTATTTACTATATAGCAACAGTAACAAATCCCTCCAATAGGGTCTGTAGGTGAGACCAGGGTTGAAAAACCCTTGTTTACACCTTTCACATTGCCACTTACCGGGGTCTGACACGGAAAAAAACTTATTTCCTGTGTCTAAGGGCCTGATCCAGAACTACACCGATGCGCTACACCGAGAACTACTAAAGCACAGCGTATCGGCGTCTACTCTCCCCGACACTCCCCCTGTGCGGCCGTATTTTCCCTTGCCCGGCGCATGTGCAGATCGGCTTTACAGCCGATCTTACGCTTACGCCCGCCGTAGCTAGTATGGCGGGCATAGTTCTGGATCAGGCCCTAAGTCCCGGGTTATTAGCTCCGGAACCAGGACCCTGGTACCTTTTAGTGGTGATCTGAAAGGCGTATAAGACATTTTTATGCTATTGAACCGACAGTAGGAAGCCAAATGTAAATTTAATACCAATGTCACCTGAATTCTTGTTGCCAGGAAAAGCAGGACATTAAGTCAAAGGGTAAAGTCCAAGTATCATACTGTAGTCAATATGGTCCCTGGCCACAGTTACAGTAGCTACTTAATAACATAAAAAGTGTGTACATAAACCAATCTTAAATAAGCTTCTGCGGACTGCAAAAACCAAGATTCATGAACCTCAAAAATGTTGTCACAGTTACATACTGGTGAGAAGCACTTAGTTATTTCCATGCTTAAGGCAGCTCTAAAATGTTCCCTAATCACTTATTTTATTATGGAACCATTCTGTAAAAAATCTGGGTATCTAGATTTGGTTAGTACATAGAGACATACCTAAATGAAGCTCCAATGAATACAGCAGACAACATTGTAATTGATGAAAAAGGAAGTAAGCACTTGCCATAATGCATGTATACTGTATAATCATTCAGTTACTATCCGTGTTCAGTCTGTCTTATCATATAGAATCCTCCTAGTACAGGCATGGAAATGCGAATCGACTCATTTTCTACACACAGACACTGCAGTGGAGACAATCATTTTGCATTGGAACAATCAAAGTTAAGTGATATTAGCTAAACAACACTTATTTTATTAGTATTAGATATTATCATAGGAGGCATTCATGTCTAACTAAAATGTAGACTAAATAGTAAAAGAATAACAATTGTAAAATAAAAGCTATAAAACAACATAAATGTAAAACATGTAGTAACATGTAGTAGTTGCTAAAAACTATTTGGTAAGATTAATAGGATTCATAGGATTTACAATGTAGTAGCAAAGGAGAATAATAATCCCTATTAAAGTAAAATAGAGAACATTCCTTTTGAATCACAGGAAACAAGTATCATTGGTCCCCTGGTATAGGAGCTGATTGGTAGGTCTCTGGTTCCTATACTGTCCTTGAACACATCCTTAGGCTAAGTGAAAATACTTTGATCCAATGTGTCCTGTAGATCTGTCACTTCTCAGATTTCCTACTTGTCGTGTCTGTTTGTGGAGTTAAATTGTCACACATTTATCACTGCTGCCACAAGCCACAGAGCTGCTGAAAAGTCATTACTACTTTTTCCTGTATCACATAACTCATTTTAAGAAATTTGAAATCCATGATTAACTGGTGAAAAAAAAAGAAGTAAAATGTTTAGTTAACATTTAAGCCATCATCATACATGTAGCTTAAATATTGCCCTCAAATTGCTTTACCAGTAATATGAGCAGCCACATTTGTTTAAATATATCAAGTTACTTTTGTTAAAATAACATTTAGAGCTTGAAGAGGATACTGGTATTGTGAGGAATATAGATGATTTTATTATAGTACAGCAGTATTACAAGAGTAAATCTAGTAAGTAATAAGATATCTCTGGGGAGCTTAAAGGAAGTCTGTCAAAATTGTCTATCAATGCCAGCACATTACAGTACTAACATGCTAGGTACCTACAAGCATCACTAACTGGCCTAAACGGAAATGGGAAGGGTGGAGGATAGTAACATCATATATAT
>WWET01000444.1:474884-500747 GCA_011038615.1 Limnodynastes dumerilii | reverse complement strand
TTTTTTTAAAGCTCCGGTGAGCTGCCTCTACGATTCCACCAGCTCTGAGCTGGTGGAATCGTAAGGCTATTTCCGCATGCAAGCGGACTCGTGTGCAGGGAATATTTAAATGAGAAAACCGAACATTTTCTCATTTAAATATCCTGGCACACCCCCTTTGCAGTCGGAATCGGATGCGGGCGGATACCATAAAATCCGCCAGCAATCCGACTTCCTTCCGCATGTAGCGCATGCGCAGACCTTTCAAAAAGCATCGCATCCGTGTGAAAATCACACGGATGCGAGACTCTGGCCCCTCCCCTAGGGTTAAAATAACTTTTAATAGGATGGGGATGCAACAATAGCTGGTGTTTATATCACAGATTGTATCAAAGTATTAGAACTATTCTTTCAAAAAGCATCGCATCCGTGTGAAAATCACACGGATGCGAGACTCTGAATCAGCCCCTAGGGTTAAAATAACTTTTAATAGGATGGGGATGCAACAATAGCTGGTGTTTATATCACAGATTGTATCAAAGTATTGCTTTAGAACTATTTAGTAAGACAGTTGTGATTTATTAAGCAGCAGAACAAAGCAGAAAAACTGTGCACAATAGTAAATAATGTTTAGACTATCAAAGTGGCCCCAATTAAAATGAGAAGGTTTAGACAATTCAATACATGGAAAGGTTTGGTGAAATGTAGGGGTGCGTTAAGTTGTTCTATTATTCAGTCAGTAATTTGGGATTTGAGGTATAAAGAAGGTTGTTGATAAAAATTTGCATGGTTTTTGTATGTATGTACTTATTTTAGACATTTCAATGAAGTGGGAAAAAAATTATTGTTGATGAAAAATAATAAAAAATCATTATTAAGCTAGACTCTGTAAAGAATACTATCATCATGTATTTAATCACAAATTATTATTATTATTATTATTATTATTATTATTAGTAGTAGTAGTAGTAGTAGTAGTAGTACTAGTAGTAGTAGTAGTAGTGGTAGTAGTAGTATAGTAAATGACATATTTAACTGTAAAAAAGACAACAATTCTCCTATAAGAAAATTGCTTTTGTTTAGAATGTTTAAAATGATTATATGGTATAAAAAATCATTGACAAAGCTAAGCTCTATAAAGAATACTGGGCCTGATTCAGATTATAGAAGGAGCTAGAAAATAAGAGAGGAAAGTTACTCCTGGGCTAAACCATGTTGATTGCAGGGGAGTCATATTTCATCTGTTGCAAACAGTATTAGAGTTGAGAGGTGATGTTTCCTATCCCAATTCTAAATAACAGTGTGATAGTAAAGCTGGTCAGTATATGTGTACAGTAAGCAATCCAAAGATATATCTCTGCATGCTAAGAATACAATTAACTTGACTCCCCCTGAAGTTAGCATGGTTTTGCCCAGGAATAAATTTCCTCTCTTATTTTAAGATCCTTCTTAAGTCTAAATCAGGCCCACTATCATGTATTTAATAACAAATTATTATTATTATTATTATTATTATTATTATTATTATTATTATTACTACTAGTAGTAGTAGTAGTAATAGTATTACATGTAGTAAATGGCCTATTTTTTTTTACATATAAGACTTCACAAATCTCATATATTCATATTTAATCTAACATGTTGTGTAATATTTATTTGAATTATATTATGTTCAGAATGTTGGATGGCCATCTCCCTTGAAATTCTCACTGTCAATAAAATTTACAATCCATCAATTCTGTTACTATCTGACTCAACAATTTTACACAGTGTAACTAATGTTTAAGATGACGGGAACTACAATCTGGTCAAAATGGTCACTGCCTCCCTTTTTTCCCATGACATTTGCATTTGACTTTGATATTTTTGTGTGTTTCCTGTCTTTCCTGTAAAAGGTAAAACAGTCTGGTCACAAGGGAACCTTATTGCCGACATCAGTTGTTGTGACTTAATACTATTGTTTCCTCCGTCTTTTCTCACCCTCTTGGAAAGCTCTATTTCCCTTTTCTCATGAATGATGGGAATAAGTGTATTTTAAAATATCTGCCCCTGGTGATGTATCTCATATTGTGTTATTTAAAGAATCTTTTTATAGAACAAACCTATAATTTACTTTACGACTCTAAGCAGCAAAATACAACCAGTCAATGTGCTGTTGTGTTATTAAGAACTGTAAAATGTCAAGAATATTTGTTTTTGGTTTTTACTAAAAGCTAACAAAATCTAAGTGCATGATTTCTGTATATATTAAAAACAACCCATGCAAAATAAATCTATGCCAACTAACCTTAAAAATATCACTGCAAAGTTCAATATAAATCTGGGCATGAACCACTCTCTTCAACCATTAAGTCAATTAGTCCTATCTTGTAGCTATTTTTTTTTTTTTGCATTTAATGTTTTACGTCAACCTTTTTTTCATATATTATATGCAAAATTAAAAAAAATGTTTAAAACTAGTGTTGCATCCCTTTTTTTTTTATTATAATTTTTTGTTCAATGGCTAAAGTGAAAATCTGCTCATAAAAGTATCTGTTACACCTACATATTGAATGGGATAAGACATATGTGCATATATTCAAATGAACTTGCACAAGAATGCATATATTAGTAAACACAATGTCACGCACATGCATATCAAACATATTTCACATGTGAGCATAAAGAAGTAGTCACATGTATAATAGATATCACACATCTGTACATCTGAAGAGGAAACACATCACTGATTGATTTTTAACTAATATTATTATATTTTAATACTATTAATATTTATATAACTGCTGAAGTCACTAATCGTACACTAAATTTTACACAAAGTCTTACATAATTGGAAGCAATAATATGAATGATAATAATAATGAAATTATTGGCTGCAAGTGAATATAATTTTCTGTATTGCTTACCATAGGATGTGATGGTACCATGTCTGTATTGCTTACCATAGGATTTGAGGTATGCCGTGTCTGTATTGCTTACCATAGGATGTGATGTGTACCATGTCTGTATTGCTTACCATAGGATGTGATGTGTACCATGTCTGTATTGCTTACCATAGGATGTGATGTGTACCATGTCTGTATTGCTTACCATAGGATGTGATGTGTACCATGTCTGTATTGCTTACCATAGGATGTGATGTGTACCATGTCTGTATTGCTTACCATAGGATGTGATGTGTACCATGTCTGTATTGCTTACCATAGGATGTGATGTGTACCATGTCTGTATTGCTTACCATAGGATGTGATGTGTACCATGTCTGTATTGCTTACCATAGGATGTGATGTGTACCATGTCTGTATTGCTTACCATAGGATGTGATGTGTACCATGTCTGTATTGCTTACCATAGGATGTGATGTGTACCATGTCTGTATTGCTTACCATAGGATGTGATGTGTACCATGTCTGTATTGCTTACCATAGGATGTGATGTGTACCATGTCTGTATTGCTTACCATAGGATGTGATGTGTACCATGTCTGTATTGCTTACCATAGGATGTGATGTGTACCATGTCTGTATTGCTTACCATAGGATGTGATGTGTACCATGTCTGTATTGCTTACCATAGGATGTGATGTGTACCATGTCTGTATTGCTTACCATAGGATGTGATGTGTACCATGTCTGTATTGCTTACCATAGGATGTGATGTGTACCATGTCTGTATTGCTTACCATAGGATGTGATGGTACCATTTCTGTATTGCTTACCATAGGATGTGATGGTACCATTTCTGTATTGCTTACCATAGGATGTGATGGTACCATTTCTGTATTGCTTACCATAGGATGTGATGGTACCATTTCTGTATTGCTTACCATAGGATGTGATGGTACCATTTCTGTATTGCTTACCATAGGATGTGATGGTACCATTTCTGTATTGCTTACCATAGGATGTGATGTATACCATGTCTCTGCAGCTTACCATAGGATGTGAGGTATACCATGTCTGTATTGCTTAAGGAACACGTCCATTAAGACTGCAGCCTTAATGTCGTAATTTCATTGCTTTTTGGCGTTTGAACGTTAAAGTTTTAAAGGTTTCTATATTTTGTGTCAATGCAAGAAACCTTAATCAGGCATGTTAAACCGCAAGGTTTTTTGTCTATGTAATTTCATAGCTTTTTATAAAGTTTATATATTTGGTTTTAACAACTATATGTGCGTGTGTGTATATAGATAGTGATGTGTGTGTGTGTGTGTGTGCGTGTGTGTATATAGATAGTGATGTGTGTGTGTGTGTGTGTGTGCGTGTGTGTATATAGATAGTGATGTGTGTGTGTGCGTGTGTGTATATAGATAGTGATGTGTGTGTGTGTATAGATATATTTACCAATATATAAAACAATTGGTAAATACATAGGGATCTAAATGTCCCCTAATACAAGTTTCAAATTCTACAACAATAAGTTGGCCAAATGGTAACAGTAGTTAGCAAATAATAATTCTCTGTAAATGTAGAAAGTCGCAGCAATGCTGCTGTGTCCAAATTTTTCTGGCATTCTCAAAGGGAAGGAAAATATTACAAGGTAAATTCAATGTCTCACCACCAGAACTATTGCCAGGAACTAATCAGGATCCTTTAACCAACGTGTTCATAGCCAATGAGACTTTTTCTCAGTCTGTACATTTATTGAAACCTTACCCCAATCTCGTCATCAAGTATTCACTTATCAGCTTTAACGTCAAGTGCAGTGCACTTTTTGCACTTTGACTCAGAAGCAGATAATGAGCTCATGGACACAAATTGCTTTTTCCAATCAAAACAGTGTGTACTTACATAATATTGAGAAACAAAGAGTGACTGAAAGTTGAATGGTAATTCTGTGTTAAAATGAATCACTACGCTGATTCTTCAGGGATCAGATCATTTGAAAGCAAACCCTTCAATGTTTGGCCAGAATAAAAAGGGACATTCTGTTTTAGTTTGTCAATTAAGTCATTATATTTGTTTTTAACTTGACCTTAATTATCCAAAGCCTGCTTAGTGCCAATTCTTCTAATGTAAGTTAGAAACAAATTGCAACAGGCTGCCAAACTTTACACTACAAAGGGAAAAATACCTGTGGCAAAAGGCATCTCAAAATTGATCCCGGTTTGTGGCAGATGCCCACTGCCTATTAGCTTAGCCCCTTGGTACTGGTACAATAATGCAGTTATTTTCTAAAGTATGTATCTGGGTTGAGTAAAACATATATCTGCAATTTTCCTAGGCTTGGTACAAGCTGATGATGAAGGGCACATATTTTCAGATATATTTATATTCTAGGTTAGAAGATACATAGAACTGGAAATATAGTTGTATTTTTGAGGGAATGCATATTACTCAATTTTATGTTTAACTATTCACTTGGACTTCAGAATTTTCTGCTTTATTTCGTTCCTACCTACCATTTGATTTTGACTAAAGTAATAAATTGGGTTTATGTGAATACCAGCACGGTGATTAATGCCACAGATATAAGAAAACAACGTCTGTGAAATAGGGATGCCTGCTTTACTCAGATCGCTTAGTTAAATGAATGGAATTCAATAAGGAGAAGAAGGGAGCTGAGTGGCTGATTCACAAAGCGGAGGTCATTATAAACTGGAGAACTCTGTAATGTGTCAAACCCACAAACCAGATGGTGAGGTTCAACATTTGTGAGTAAGAGCCTGGATCCCATAGAGCAAAATTAAAATATAAATGATATAATTATAATAATCTAACAGAACATGTCAGCTTCATTTACATATATAGTAAATTTGATTTCCTATGAAAAGATATACATAAACAGATCTGCATTTGTACACTTGATATTTGCATACAATTCTTAACATTTATTTAACTGGACACTACACGGGTTATTTTTTTATTGTTATCTTTTAGGTAGAAGGTAGTGTGAAAATCTACAATGTCACCTGTACAATGAAGGGTACATTTACCTTAATATAGGATTTATTTAGTAAAGTAAACTACACACAATAAATAATTTCTCATTTCAAAACAATCAGACTCTATTTTAATAAAAAAAAAAAAAAGTAGCTTATTTACGCTATCTATGTACCATTTCTGTACATAGATTGCGCATGCGTAGTAGCTCAATTCTCAAAACAACGTATGTAAGACGAAAAATACGTAACTGTGAATCCGGACCACAAATAGTAAGTAAATGAAACAAATATATGCTCAAAAAATAGTATGACCTATAATAATTTAGTAGCAAAATGAGAGAGAGATTTCCCAGCTATTATTTGATAGATTTATAAACTCGACTGGAATTTATGCATCCTATTTTTTCTTCTCATAGAAAGTAAGAGCATTGCAAAAATATTTCCCAGAGCAGTTTTAAATTAGACAAGACAGTGGGACATTTTAGGACACTGGTCAATACAATCAATTAGGAAAAGACTACTTGAGATTTTGGAAGAGAGTTTGACATTTTTGGCATTCTGTTATGTTTTCAGGGTGTGTTGTGACTCCACCTCTGGAAGCCGTACAACATTTGGAAGAAAGCGGAATTTAATAAAATGATACAATACAGTACAAAGGAAATTAATTTAAGAAATGTTATTTCATTTAGCAAAAGGGATATCAAACTGTGCCTGCATTTCTTGTCTTGGTAACCAACAGATTTATTTATCTTTGAAACCACCATTAGGGCAACTGAAGGGGGGGGGGGATCTACTTAGAAGCAGAATGTACAAGGCTGAGATTGTGTGTACGGACATTGCACAGAGATAAGGTAGCTCCACGACACTCATAAGTGCCATAAGGTAAACAGGGGGGCGGGTAGGGGGCTGGAAGAGTGAGTTAGGTGCGGATCTGCCCGCATCCTACTCACTCTTATCTGTGAATCAGGTCCAAAATCTTTCATTTTAATCTAGTACTTGTGTTCAGAGGTCTGAAGTATTTGGATTTAACAAGGCAATTACTTTTGTATTGGCTTCCATTCATTAACAGAAAAACACAGACTTAAAACACAAGGCTGAATCCAGAACTAAGAAATCTGAGTTACGCACAGCTCTGTGCAGTACCTATAATTCCACAATGGAATGCAGCCTGCCCGATGCTGCATTCTGTGTGGAAATCAGCCTCCACAAAGGGAGCCGGGCCCCTCACTATGCCTATGAGATATGCATGGTGGGTGTGACTTGTCATTTAAGTCGTACAGTAAAGACTGGGTTTAGCCTTTCCGTACCCTGCTTTCCTGCATGTGGTATTGTGGATCAGAGATTCCATATGTTAGCCTCCTTTGTGGAGGCTACGTGCGACATTTCCTATTAAATCGGTATCAGGCCCACAGTATCTGGACTATAACCACTGAAAACAAACACTTACCGGTAGCCTTTAATCTTGTGCAGGACTGACTCCAGGAAACAAGGGCACCCCCAACCACCACCAACTTTTGACCCACGTGTTTGGACATTATCACAGAATAACCATATGGTTGTAATTATACTTTTCTACTATGCATGCACATTATAAACCCTACAAAGAATTTGTGCTGTAACATGCTGTCTACCTTCTGCACGCCCAGCACTCAAAATGTTTTCTGCAATCCCTCAAGCAAATAAAATAATTTAAATAAAAAATGGACTGTAATGCACACAGGCTATTTGATGTAGCAGAACACCATTCAATGAACTGTAGGGAGCAATGAAAGTGCACTTCTTACCCCTCTTCAAATAAAGGAATATTAAAAATCAGTTCAGAAATGCAAATGCAGCTTGTGACTTTGTAAATCCCACTTTGAAATTACAGAGAAGTTTAAACACATTTATACAAACTATAAAGGTGCTTTAAATGAAATGACACAGATAACTGAGGAAAGGAAATTATGTCAAATTTGACTTCTATAGGAAATCACAAAACCCGTATTAATCTTGTATACACGATTTATAGTCAGATATTGTAGAAATATAACTACACCAGTATTCCTTTGGAAACATAATAAACTATTTATCATTATCAAAGAATTATCCCCCCCCCCCAATCCCTGTTAGATCGGTATAGTCATGTATGATGCCTTGTTACTGTGACAGGCCTTTTAGTATATAAGCGGTCTATTCCTGTATAGTGTGTCAAGTTATTTATTAATTTTTTTTAAACTGTTCCTAAGATATTTCCCTGACCCAATGCTGAATTATGGTAGACAATAGAATGCTAAACACCTGTATAGGAACTGAGGGGCCATCTAATTTGTTTCATACATTAGAGGACATGTTTTGCCAATATTTTTCTTGAGTATATTTTTAAAAAGGTATGTAAAAATAGCATGCTTTTCTTTATATATATTATTTTCTTCCAAATTCACCTTACAAAAGCATGGAACCACCTTTCTATTATATAGAAAATAGCACCACTTTTCATACCAATTTTCCACATATGAATTTCTTGTGGGAAAGTAAGTCATGGTTGCCCTGGTACCAGCCATTGTTATATGCCACACATCACAGCCAGTAAATAAAAACGGTGGGAGTCCCCGCTACGATGGCTGTCTTTCCGAAGTAGAGACAGAAGAAATTTCTTATTTGGCTGTTTCTGTTTCGAATAGGCAGCCATTTTAGTTTATTTATTTTTTAATCGGTGAATATGCAGATCGGCACGCTCACCCATTGATTTTCGGAGGCACCGCCAAACCCGCCGCAGGAGAGGTGGGTAACCTCTCTGGGGTCTTTTAGTATTAGAAGGGGTTAGGGTTAGGCTCTTGGGAAGGGAGGGTTGGGACCATGGAAGGGGAGGGTTAGGATCAGGCTGTGGGGAAGGGAGGGTTAGGGTAATAGAAGGGGAGGGTTAGTTTAAAGATTAGGGAGAAGGTTGAGGAAAGTTACCAGCACCGTGTTCTGCGAGGAAGAAGCAATCGTTTGGAACTGGCTGGGAGGGAATGGCCCGGTTAAAATAGGGCCGTTCACGACAGGGACCCACACTCAATAAAAAAATACAGCACCAATATCACTGATTCTTCCAAAAAAAAAATCTGGTTAATTCAACAGCTGTTTCTACATTCCATTCTTCATCACAGTACCTTTAATATCATTTTGATTTAAAAAAAATGTATCCTAATTTGTTGTTTTTATCATTTTGTTTTCCTGTTAAGCAATTAGAGTTGAGCAGAAATCTGGGGCCAGGTAAAACAATATAGGGGGCATAGGGTCTAACCCAGACTTACTCGTAACTCTGGCTGTGAGGTCACACTGTGCATGCGTGTGGCAGATATTACTCATCATGGACCATACTCACAGATATGAGTGAGGTAGATGCAGACAGATCCATAACTAACTCACCCGTCCTGCCCCTATCCCGGCCCCCGTTTTTAAGTACCTTACAAGTGCCATAGGGCTACATTATCTTACTGTGCAATGTCCGCATGGACATTCCCTGCCTCCCCCGCCCTCCCCGGCTCATCTAAGTTTGTACGTTACTCCGTACGACAGGGCATGATATCACTACGCAAGACGATTATATGAGTTGTGGGTGGACGGGGGCATTTAAATTGTACAGTATGGGCTGGGTCAGGCATTGACAAGGCATTACGTGTGATGCAGGGAAAAGTAAAGGTGGGATTCTGAACACGTCAGTAAACTAAGTTGCGTAAGCGAGACGGGAGTGCTAGGAAGATACAAAGTCTGGATCATAAAGTCTGGCCCATAATCAGTAACAAGCCCCCAGATCCTTTGTATAAAAGTGAACCCTGTTAGGAAAAAGGCTCTTTATGTACTAGATTGCATTGAATAGTCAAAGTGAGGGAGATTTTAAAAGGAATTTTTCATTACCAATATGTTTCAATGCAACCTCCAAAATCAATCCCAGAAATTGAAAAAATCTGATTCACATCAAACATGGTAGTAGAAGTTTTGCTGGATTTTTGACCCGGGTTATTGCCGGGGCACACATCAGCCCAGCTCCTGAGACCCAGTTCACACTGCTGCTTTGATACAGGAAATTCCCGGGTCAGGCCCGTTCACACTGAACACGGGTCTGCCCTGGCATTACTGGCTGACAAAAGATGAGGTCATTTAAAGGGGACTTTTTTTTTACTTTTGACGTCATGTAAAGGGTCTCACTGGCCCCAATCTGCTTCTTTCAGTGAGACCTGAGTTGAAAAACCAGGTCGCACCGTTCACACTGACGGTTACCCAGGTCAGACCCGGAAATAACCCTCCAAATCACCCTGGTCTAATTCCCGGGTCAGTAGACTCGGGTAGCAGCAGGCACACTCATTTACACTGAGCCACGACCCGGGTCATCAAGGCCTGCCCCGGCAATATCCCAGGTTTTTGGCTCAGTGTGAACGGGGTATAAGAGAGGAAAGTTACTCCTTGGCAAAACCATGTTGATTTCAGGCGGAGTCAAGTTAATTGTATTCTTTGCATGCAGGGATATATTTTTGAATTGCTTAATGCACACAGATACTGACCAGCTTTACTATCACACTGTTATTTAGACTTGGGCTAGGAAACGCCACCTCTCAACTCTAATAATGTGTGCAATAGATGAAATATGACTCCCGTGCAATCAACATGGTTTTGACCAGGAGTAACTTTCCTTTCTTATTTTCAACCTCTGAATCAGGTCCAGTGTCTCTAACACAAGTCTTCTGATGTTTATTTACAACGTAATAGCTTTAGAAAGGCTAATCTAGTATTTGAGTCACATTTTCTGTATCTATTAACACAAACCACTTTCATATCATTTATTCAGCTGTGTGCTACATATCCAAAATAAACTTTGTACACTGTTATTTTATGATTTCCTGGTTATATTGCTTCTTGAACATTAAAATTAAATATATTAGCATATTTTATAAATAGCTATTAAAAGCTTGGTGCTCTTCCCCTGCATTTGTGCACTGTATGAGTTATGAAGCACAATTAAACCAAAATGTGTCTAATTTCAAAATAACAACCTGTTATCCTTTGTTACAGTGTTTACAAATTGAGCTAAAATAGATTTAAAGTAGATATTTATTCAAGTCAATAACAGAATGCAGGATTAATTCTCATAAACAACACAAGTTTTACCTAATAAAAATAAAGTAAGAACCTGCTGCCAACATTGCTGAATGACAGTAATTTTGCAAACCATAATTATACATATATGCCAAGTTCCTTTTCTGAGTAATTTAGATCATAAACCTCATAAAATGTAAAGTTTTATTAATCACACATCATTGGGGTTCTATGGAATTACAGCAGATGATTAGACAATTTACCAAATTTAGGAGAAATTTCAATCTCCTCCAAAATCAAAGCAATTTAACCTTGCCAATACACGGTCATGGAAACACTGACATCTAGTGGTCTTATTGTTGCATTTCAACATTTGATGTGCAAGGGAACATAGTTATGCCATGTCATAACCTAGGAAGAGGAAATATCCATTTCTTGCTACTGCTCCTGCAAAATAATTTATCAGAAAATCTCACATTTGCAATTATATACAGAATAAAAGGAGGAAAAGGGGAATCTTGTGCCATGCATATGCCTAGTCCATTTGGCACGTGCCAAGATCAAAATATGTAACGAGTCATGTGGTCCTCTACCATGTAATTAGCATGGTGCTCACATCTAGATCTGCCAATCCAGATACGCAATATTTTTTTACCAAGGGTACACGTGCAAAGGGAAGTAAGTATTTGAGGCTGCTCCAGAACAGCGCTTCTATCTCTTTTTCAGACGGAAGCACAGCGGTAATGAGCAGTGTACATGCTCAGAACGGGAGCGAGCACAGAAAGATGAGCACAAAAAAAGGGTGTTTTTCTTATTTAAATAGGCGCATTAGTGGAGAAAGGTGGCTGTTCTCTTATGGGATGGTGTAAATCACACTCTCAATTTTTTTTTGCCGTGGGGGAACCCCTGTATAAACATTATAGTAAGAGATAATAAAACATTGCTATGAAAGGTATAAATATTGCAATAATAGTTACATAATAGTTACATAGGAGGCCGACAATTGGTAACATCTTAAAAAGGATAAAACATATCCCCTCTCCCCTTTAAATGACTCACAGGCTCCTGTCGCCTATAAATGCCTCCACATACTTTCATCACATTCCCTTGTCACCTATAAATACCTCCATAAACGCTCCTCACAGACCCTTCTCACCTTGAAATGTGGTCAAATATGCATGAAAGAGGTGACGTAAACACTGACAGCTGAACTCGCTGTTGAAGTCTTGGATAACTCTGGATAAGCTCCTTTATAAGTATGAGGGACATCTTCTAAGATGTATATCTAAACCTGCCCTGTATGTCTGTACTGTATTTTGTTGTTGTATTTTGTATGCCGCTACGGACACCTTGTGGTGTCTTAGGAACAATATTAATAATAATAATAAAGCTTAAGCTTAGTCTCAATGGCAAATAGGTAAAGCTTATTGCCTTAATCACTATAACTAACTGTACGAAATATAATAAACGACAGTTTAAAACAATGAAAAGCTAAAGGGCAAGAATGAGACCATAGACCAAGAAAATCTATTAACATTCATTCCAAACTGTCACTTACACAAATATTGCCACAACCATGGAGGATGAATGAATCCCTTTTTTTTAACCCCAAAGAAGTGTTATACCTGATATTCTCTTGAGTAATATCTGGGCAATATGACAGGTGGGGGTACATTTTTTTTGCAAGGTGAAGGAAACAATCTTAAGGCAAAGGTCTATTAAAAAAAAAAAAAAACAAGAAAAACATGAGGGTAATGTCAACACAAGGGTATATCTGACTATATTAGAATAAGAATCACCTGAAGTATGGTGATCAAAATATCGTTTTATAGCGATGAAACCAGCTAAATTCCTGTTAATAAATGAAACATATGGAAGAACCTGAGGCCGACAATTGGTAACATCTTAAAAAGGATAAAACATATCCCCTCTCCCCTTTAAATGACTCACAGGCTCCTGTCGCCTATAAATGCCTCCACATACTTTCATCGCATTCCCTTGTCACCTATAAATACCTCCATAAACGCTCCTCACAGACCCTTCTCACCTTGAAATGTGGTCAAATATGCATGAAAGAGGTGACGTAAACACTGACAGCTGAACTCGCTGTTGAAGTCTTGGATAACTCTGGATAAGCTCCTTTATAAGTATGAGGGACATCTTCTAAGATGTATATCTAAACCTGCCCTGTATGTCTGTACTGTATTTTGTTGTTGTATTTTGTATGCCGCTACGGACACCTTGTGGTGTCTTAGGAACAATATTAATAATAATAATAAAGCTTAAGCTTAGTCTCAATGGCAAATAGGTAAAGCTTATTGCCTTAATCACTATAACTAACTGTACGAAATATAATAAACGACAGTTTAAAACAATGAAAAGCTAAAGGGCAAGAATGAGACCATAGACCAAGAAAATCTATTAACATTCATTCCAAACTGTCACTTACACAAATATTGCCACAACCATGGAGGATGAATGAATCCCTTTTTTTTAACCCCAAAGAAGTGTTATACCTGATATTCTCTTGAGTAATATCTGGGCAATATGACAGGTGGGGTAAAAAATTTTTGCAAAGTGAAGGAAACAATCTTAAGGCAAAGGTCTATTAAAAAAAAACCAAGAAAAACATGAGGGTAATGTCAACACAAGGGTATATCTGACTGTATTAGAATAAGAATCACCTGAAGCATAGCGATCAAAATATCGTTATATAGCGATGAAACCAGCTAAATTCCTGTTAATAAATGAAACATATGGAAGAACCTGGAGCTAAATAAGTTGTAAAAAATTTCCGTTATGAAATCGTGCTTATCATTTTTCATTGGTGTAGCTAGGATACAATGTAAGACAAACCACAAAAGAAGGAGGCGCTGACCACCACCACACTAATTTGACAAATGGGATACAATATTGAAACCCCGGGGGAATATAATAGAGGTGAAATAACTTAGACCGGTCACCCGAGGGTTAAAGTCAGTGTGACATTTTTTTCTTTATTGAAGTTGAGAAGGAGCATCCATAAGGCTGACGCATTTTGGGCCGGCGTGCCCTTTCTTAAAGTCTTTGAGAAAGGGTATGCCTGCCCAAAACACGTCCCCCAGCTACCTTTTAGGACGAGTTGACCAACCATAAGGTACGGAGCACAGTTGCTTCATTTAACTTCAAGTTGTTTTATTATCTGGTTTTATTTTCCGATATTACGTTTTTTTTATGTGGTATTAAAACTTTGTTTCATTTTGTTCCTGTTGAACGAGTGTTTCCACTAGGATTTAGAACTCCTTGTGGATGCTCCCTCTCACCTTCAATAAGGGGATAACGCCACACTGACTATTTAACCCTTGGTGGACAGTTCTAAGTTATATCACCTCCCCAGGGTTTCTATATTGTATATTGTATACCATTTGTCACATTAGGTGGTGGTCAGCACATGTTTTCGGACCTTCCCTCTTTTTTTGTTTTTTTTTTTCTTGCTATTTTTGGAGGTGTAGACCCTCCAGGATCTGATAGAGGCAGCAGACATATAGCGCAGTCTCTCCTTACAACACCTTTTTTTTTCCTATAGGATATAATGTAAGTTTGCTGTGCATGCCTTGAATCCATGCCACAATTTGTGAAAGTAATTGCATGATCTGTAAAATCTACCAATATTACACTTTCAGTAAACCTAGACTTTGATGTTCCTAAGTATAGGTGTATTACTTGTATACAATTGATCTATCTGATCAGTGCTCAGTCTGAAAAGAATTAAGCTCCTCTTCCAATCAGAAACCATTACCAACATTTGCTGATCTTTATATACCCGCCCACCTGCAGATCACTGTTGTTTACCTGCAAGTTATAAGTTATTGAGCTCTGAATTACAGCTTCCCATCAACTCCTGTCTTGCCCAGAGATTCCTGGCTATGAAGTTTATACTAATCTGCATAACAAAAGATATGAGCTTGAAGAATAACCGTTAGTAGCAGTGATCTTTTCATTGGTGTTCTCTCTTCCATAACATTTCCATGGAAGGTGGGTTATCTAAATAACTTTTCCATAGAAGTCATAAAAGTTGATTATTTAGCCATTTCCTAATAGTAAATTTCAATATTTACCAAGTGGAGTTACACATGTCCCTGGATACAGCTTTTCACTTAGTTACCTTTTTGATCTTTGGGTTTGTTTGCTAGAACACCAACTACTAGGACAATTGGGAAGCAGCTTCTATGATCTCAGTCTGCAAATAATGTCTCATTGTAGGATGGGCTAAAATCTTTATAACACTTTCCAGACTGATGAACAGCAAAAATTGCTTCTCTGTGATCATGCAATCCATTTTAGAGTTTGATTGTGTTAAGAAAAACCTGAAAACTCCAACTTTTAATCTTTGGGTTTGTTTGCTAGAACACCAACTACTAGGACAATTGGGAAGCAGCTTCTATGATCTCAGTCTGCAAATAATGTCTCACTGTAGGATGGGCTAAAACCTTTATAACACTTTCCAGACTGATGAACAGCAAAAATTGCTCCTCTGTGATCATGCAATCCATTTTAGAGTTTGAATGTGTTAAGACAAACCTGAAAACTCCAACTGATAACGAAGCAGAAGGTGTGTGTTTTTTTTTTTTTTGTTTTTTGGTCTTGAAAAAAAACATAGAAGATCTCAGAATATCTTAAGGCTAAAGGAATTACATAACTGAACCCATCGTTATGTCAACTGTTAGCTTGTGAGCAAACATACTCAACTGGGTGGTATGTAGATTGGTTATCAAGAGTCCAGTTTGTACATTGTGCATATACAATACAAACTACTAAAGGTGCATATAAAGGTCATGGATAGTACATTTTATTTCATTTCTCAGTGACAAAACAGCAAAATCATTTGGTTGCCTTTCCTGGTTAGAAAGATGAATGGATAGCCAAGAGAGGGCTGTGGCCTGCACACAAAAGGAATGAAGGATTGTAAATACATTTATAAACCCACCCAAATAAATATTATGTGTATATTTCTTTACTAAAAATAAAAGTTTAGGCTATAGCATGTTAACTTCCAGCCAAAGCCATTACGGCTATGACTGCAGCTTTTCAAATTAGTGTCCGTTTTTTTTCGTACGGGAGACAGACAGACAGACAGACAGACATGTGCTCAAATTTCCAAACTCTGAAAAATGAGATCTTTAGAGCTGGTGCAAAGATATTGAGGGGTGTTAAACGTTGTCATATGGGAAAACCACAGCAAACACATCTAATTTCATTACTGCTTTAAACAAACAAGAGCCTATTTTGGAAATGCTTACACATTATTTGCATATCCAAATTTTTTTTCTATGAAAACGGAAACCTTAACATTTGTGTTGTATCTTGGTATACTGAAGTGAAACATCAAGCTAAAATAAATAAAGCTCTAAAAAAAATTAAAAAGTGTTCATGTCAAACAAATAAACCGGACAAGTCTAGTCTTGTACACCACGTTGGAGAGTTTTTATTTGGAAACAGTGTTTGGACTGTTTATATTGGTCTATGGATGACAGCATAATGTATTCTTAGAATGCATATCCTAATAAAAAAACACAATACATCCATCACATTTATTCAGTAAACAGGAGGCTCAGCCATTATTAAAATAAACAAACAAAAACTTGCATTGCTTTGAACAGGTGGATACAATGGTTTCTCCCGCTCCCCCACATCCGGGAAGACAACACACAGAACGGCCCAAAATAAAAAAATACAAATCGTGGCTCTTCAGCTGTATTTACAAGGGTGTTCTTACCTACATGGACATTGCATTTCTTAAATAAAATGTTTAATGTCAAGTGCAGATTCATTTCTGTGAATAGAACATCTCGCTTTTGGTAGGAAAAGTAGGCAGGATAACTTCAAGATGTACAGGAACATACATATGTATAAAAATTCAACGTAGCAAACATTGCAATAACTTAATAGCTCATTGTGGTTTTGTAAGTATCAGGGAATGGAATAGAAATGTGCCCTGATCCAGTGACCAGAGGAAGAATGCCAGCATTGGGGACCACATTCCAAGACAGAGTAAGTGTAATATTCCTGTTACCCCTGGGGGGAAAAAAATAGAACAAACATTAACATTGAAGACTAATGTTATCAACTGTCTCACTCACACACACGTATTTTCATTTCCACACCACTTGAAGGAGATGTACATTGAGGAGTGTTTAATTTCTGGGCTATCATCCCGTGGCAGGAGTCCTATTGGCATGGGGTTAAGCATATAAAAAAAAAAACTATTTGCAATAACTAAATTGAATAATGGCTTCACCCACAAATTACTCTGTTCTAGTTTCCAGGTGTTTTGTATGTGCTAGACAGTAACAAGTCAGACACTTTATGGACATAGATGGTGTTAACTTTACGGCTATGAAATTCCCATTTATAAATGTTTATGCTACACTGAATTACATCCAGGCTATTCTTCAGTAAGGTGGATGGGTAGGGAATGATTTCTCATGACTTGACCCAAGAAATACAGGTTTTAAACAGTTTTCTTCCTACAACATAAGTAGTATTTACATTTGCTTAACTAGAAATATTTAATTTTAGTCTTGTGGTATTTCTAGCGAGTATTTAAATCATAGTAGTTGTATGCAGAAGGTAATAGCATCAGTATAAATCTAAATACAAGAAAAAAAACATGGCTATTACAGGTGCTGCAATTTCAATAGCTATATATCGGCAGTGGCACATTAGAATGTTGTGAATTGGCAAGAAAACCAAAAGTAATAGATACTAAGGAGAAAAAAAAAAAAACCAGAAAACCACCATAGAAGTCAGAATCTATGGGTCAAAAGAAAACCTTCTTGGCATCTTCTTGAACCTGCAGTAAAACTCTTCCAAACCAACTTACTGTGGAATTTATTATTATTTTTTACTTCTGGGAAAAAAATTATCTATCAAATCCATTTCAGAGGCAAGCATACTTAAAAAAATTAAACAGTTATAGACAGAGAGGTCTCCGCAAGGTACTGGCCCGAATGCCATTTGTCCGATGCCAGGAGAGATAGGGCCTGATCCAGAGTTTTACATACACATTTCTTAGGTTCAAGTGTTGACCTGAGTAATACCGTGTTGCACCGTAAAGGGCAGGCAAAATAAAATTTTTCTTAGCTCAACTCTAATCTAGATTAAACATAAAGCTATGCAGCATGTCAGTTCTATGTGCAAAAGTAAAGTAATTCCCCTGCATGCAAAATTAAAAATAAATTAGCGCCCCTTTCATTGCAAAATGGTTTAGCTGAGCTGTACACATGAACCTTACTCCCAAACTTTGAATCAACCCCATAGACAGCACTTCACAATGGTCTGACATTTTAACTGCTATCCTGCACACAGAACATGGTAAATTAAGTTTTTTGTTTTTTTTATCATCATTATATTTTTTTTTTAGCGAGTGACCTCACTGAAATGTTTCTGACCAACTTATTTTCACAGAAATAAAAAAAAAATATTATTTCCCCTTTTCCTGGTGACTGGTAAAGTATAAGAGAAGGAAACTGGAAGATAACAAGTGTGTATATGTGTACCCCACAATGATCATGCTTGATCACATCACTTTAAAGCTTTAGCGATCAATGTCCCATCAGCAAAACAGAAGGGGCAGAGGCCCCACACAGAGCTGTTGGCATATGTAGTGTATATGTATTAATCAGTAAGGCCTCAGTCATGTAAAGCTGGGTATACACTGTCACCCATAAAGAGAACAAAACTGCCACCTAGTGGTCATATTAGCTTCTCTCATATCACTAAAAATATAGCTGGCATGCCAAAGTTTAGAACAAAGCAATTGTGCCACATCGAAATTGTGTAGAAATTTAAAATAAAAATGTAGCGCTGGAAATGGTTTCTACTACACCGATATTGAAAAGGACAAGCTTAACCTATTTGTGACCTTCCCTCAGACTATCAATATACAGCACTTCCACAATACCATATTAGACAAAGTGGGCAGACAGCCAATTTATTGTGCCGATCAAGGACAGGTTGGAGCAGAGATACCTTTTTATTGCTATATTCCCGATTACTTAGTTTTAATAAACAGGTAACACTACACCAGCAGATTTCAGGAAACTCTGGTACAAGGAATATCACACGATGATAATTAAACAGCCCAACTCTGAAGTACTTCTGACATCTTGATCCTTGACAGAACACTCCCATCCGTCACCACAAATCAATCATAAACTGTTCTTATGCCAAAGAGCAAGCGGACATCAGCATTTCTGTCAGGTTCCACCTTATAAATTTTATCGCTTACACTGCCTCTTGAAAAGAGTACATTTTAATAAGAGCAATATATTTTTTCCAGATGCTTACTTTAGACCATTTCCATCGTCAAAGAAGAAGTACTTTGATTTCATCTCCTTTAAAGACAACTTTGGGTTATCTCCCCGGAGAATGATCTTGTCCCACAGTACAACCTGATTCAAAGCCTAGAGTGAAATCATAGATATTCAGTCACAATATTTCACAGATCAACTTATCATGTAATAAAATGTACACGAACACAGGGAAAGCTATAATACAATAACCAAAAACTTTAGAGCTGGAGATACTAAAAACAAGGACACATTTGAAAGGTTAAACTCAATCTTTCACCCTTTGGAAAAACGTAGTTTTGAGCATGAGAATTCAGTAAATCAAAATGCTGTTATATAATTCTAATTCAATAACGATTTTCGTTATCTAGTGTTTATAAAGCAGTAAGTCTACTGCATGCATTATGATGCCGTGACGCCTCTATGGAAAGATAACAGACTGGATGCAGACCTCCGGAGATTTGTTTTTTTGCTCACAAGAAGCATGGCGTGATGTGCACAAGGTGTGAGAGGGGGTATGCTAATTGTACTCCAATAGCCAGTTTCAGCCTTTACATAATATCCAGGTACCTGCACAGACACCATTTTACGTGGGGACAGCGCAAAAATATTACGATTAAGTGCTGCGATCGCAACTCCCTTACTTTATTTTTTGAGCAATACAGCAACTGCTGTGTTCACAATGCCAGATATCATTGAAAAAGTCATACTTACATTACTCTTAGTTGAATACTCAGCAGATAGGTATATGAACAGCTGCTTCACATTCCAGTCAAATATTGGCTGCAAATGTAGACTAATTAAGAAAAACACAGTGCTGGAATTGCCACTTTATACTGAATTTGTGAACATAGCGTTAGTCAAACAGCCATCTGCTGCGTCAAACTGTTAACTTCATATCCCAATAATAGCATTGTGGACTAATTGTATTCCCATGAGCATTCATGAAAATGATCACAACAGATGCTGCATGGTTATAGTTACTGCTATGCTAAGAAATCCTTAAATACCACCCACTGCAGCATGAACACATGTAGTAAGTCCAAGATGTTTTGCCTTGAAGTACGATTTATTCCCTTTGTCTTATACTGCCACCTATAGAAAGACATGGTAACTGCTGTACTCTGTAGCTATCCTGGTACAAGTGAATGCTTTGGAGATGTATTATACAGATGAAGTGTAACAGCATGCACATATCTCATTTTCCAGTTATATCTGTGCATATGCCCAGAGATTAAATAAGTCTTTGATCTTTGTTTTTTCTAAACCTAATTTTATTACTTAGTTTTACTGCAGCTTCTGTAGAAAATCTGATCACGTTTCGTTCTTAAAAACACAAATCAAGGATCTTCAAAACATATTGTGCAGATGTCTAAATGCCCTGTGGTACAGTCACATTTATAACCCATTTAAGAAAAAAATAATATGACAAAAAAAATCATGCTTTTGGCAATTGTAGACATTCAACTCTCCAGCAACTATCTGTTCTACTAAACTACTTTTGGCAGGGATACTAAAAGCAAACATAACCTTGGGATTTTGTGCCTGCAGAACATGTTATCAGCAGGATTATGTTTATCAGCAGACAGACATAGAATGAGGGGAAAAAGGGATAGTAGCCTTTTTTTCAGAAAAGGATATCTGCATTTAAATCAAATGTGATAAATCCAAGGTCACTCCTTTCTCTGGGGCCTGTGAAGTCTTCAACATTTTCTCTGAAAGACAAAAAGTAGAAACATTACATTTGGTGAAACGGTGTTTTTATGAATATAGATTTGGTGTAGTAGTGGTGTATATTATACACATAGGACCTGATTCACACTTAAGAACGTGATAGGTTCCTAAATACAGGCACCTAATAGCAATGAAACTCCCTCAGCACGCCCCCGGTTTCAGGTTCTTATGTGACTTACGAGTTCCATAGGGCTCCCTTAACTGTAGGTTCGCATTCGAATGCGTAGGGATAGTACTTAACTGCATAACCGCGCCTTCATTTGGTCATTTAAATGCCTCCCTGCAGCCAAATCTGCCTAGTTACTTATTCATGGAACGCCCATTCTTGAGTATGTTACTAAGAACCTAGAGACTTTAGGTTCTTAGTGTATAAGCACTGAATATGCCTTCTAAAGTCCTACGTTAATAGCGTAGAAAAGTTACTAAGCATGCTCAGTGCATCCGTTCTTAAATATACGCACCTAAAATCATAAGAATTCTGTGTGAATCAGGTCCATATTTATGGTGCTTCATCTAGAGAAGCACAACATGTATTCCTACTTAACCCTCACAGTTCATTATTCTTAAAAAGGTCATCTACCATAAAGATTTGCAATCAATAGTCAAATATATTCTGATCTCCTCTGATCTGTCTTATAGTAACTTATGTAAGATTAATATTTGTCACAGATACAAAATGACTGTGTATTACACAACACAAAGTACTTGATATTTAGAAGACCAACACGTCCAAATAGATATAAAAATATTTACTAGTACTTATATCACACTGAGCCACAAGGTCTCTCAAGCCCGTCCAAGTAAAGATGGGGCAAGTATTCAGTGATGATCTTTAAAATAGGCAGTTGCCATACAGTCACAGTATAAGACTGACTTGTACACAAGGCCTATTATTGATACTAAATATTACTTACTGACTGATAAAAACATACATATACACCAGAGACAGGAAATTGCCTTAATCATAAAGTGAAATAAATATTTCACTGGCCATTATGGTTTTCAAATAAATAAATCAATAAATAGGTATAAAAAACAAAAACTCATGCACAAAGCACAAATGTGAAGAGTGATAAACATTTATTACAGCACGGACGGATAACAAGGTGCTGGAAACGTTCCTCAGAGAATCTGCCCATGTCTACATAAGATCACACAGTTGCTGTGGATATGTTACAAATACACATTTAAGTTGCCCATACATTAGAACAATTATCGAAAATCAAATAAATTTGCTGATAATCTTCATGACTTTTCTACTAGAGCCCTTAGCTCTATCAGCGCTATACACTATTATTTTCGGCCAATAATGGTCAGAAAATGTAAAAAAAAACCCCTTTCATTTCTCATATACTTTCGTTCACAAAAAAATTGCATTTGCCCATACAATATCCGATATTTTGTGTTTGTCGTACGATTTTTTTTTGCTGTCCTGAACATGGGGCAGAGCCAAGGGTCCACATGCAGGCTTCATTAAAATCCATTGCCGTGTATCCGATTGCCAGGTGTTTAGGTGTACAATTTGGCTACTTCAATAATAGGACAGGAAACAGGAAGAGAAGGAAACGGCAAGGTGTGGGAATTGCATAATCACACCTGGGAAAGTAGTAATGTCACCAGAAATGATGAGCTTAGCATTTTAGCAAAGGCCTCTGTCATCCTTAATGTACGATATACCCTTTAAACATGATGGCTAAAGCCTAAATCACACACATTTGCTTGCATCTCCCAAATCTATAACGGGTTCAAATGTTATTAGGATAGAGTAGTGTGAAAACCATATATGGCCTTCAACGGCTCATACCTTTAGAAATATATAAAACAATTCTACAACATGGTTATTTGAATTACTATCACTTTCTCGCCAGCTGAAACCAATCTGCCTCTTCACCTATGTCCTCTCCCATCAACAGTACAGTCCTCTCTGGGTGTTTTGCACACCTTTCCCTGTTGTACATGACAATTCCAAGAAGATCCAAAGTCATATTCCCAAATTAACTGGTACCATTAATTAATCCACAGTGACATAAATAATCACATTTCTATTCCACTTTTGATGTGAACAACTGAATCTATTGACCATGGGTCGGTTCCAGATTATGGTTTATCATGAGATCCACAAGCACTGGGAAGCAACGTTCAGACATCTCTATATTCACATTTTAATTACATCCACTCGCAAAGACAGACTTTCAACAGCCTGTCCCTCTCTTATGTTCTCAGATTCAAGCCCGTGAAAACTCACAGAAGATGACAGAGAGGGAACGGCTATGCTGAAAGGGAATGCCCACATATGACTCAACACAACCTCTCAGCCTGGAGGTTTCCGAATATGCTCAGATCACACTGATGTGTACACACGTGCAGTACATAAAAACTTACCAATATGACCACCTTATAGAAGGGGGTTTGTGACCCTGTGGGTGTACGCTTTATTGCGTTGAGATGTAAAATGATTGACTCAATTGCCTACTTAGGTTATATATAATGAATGTAAAATATAAAAAAATTCCCTATACAGTCATCAAGGAGTTCAATATACAGTGCACTGGAATTAGATGTTTTCTCACATTTGTTAAACTAAGTAACTATAGAGAACATGCTCAAGTAACTATAGAGGATATACCTTTTGGAATCAGGTGCTTCATCTTCCTTTTCATTGTATTGTAGAATACGGTATAAACATTAGTAACAATTTGAAAGAATACTTGATGCAAGTAACAAGCAAATTAAACACTGAAGTTTTCTAGTGATAATCCGACATCTTGTCAAATCCGTAGTAACAATTCTAGCCCTAACTTGCTTAACAATATCCCGTCCACACTGCTCTCTAGCCTCCTGTGGATCATTTCACAAACTGTTCAGTTAAACCTTTGCTGCAACAACATTTTTGCCCATAAGGTGCCTCTCTGCGGAAATATGTGTGGGAATTGTTGCAGTGACGATCGTACAGACCAGTACACAGTTTTCTGCAGACACTGAGACATCGCTTATCTTGAAAAATTAGGAACTTCCAAAAAACAAAAAAAAAAAAACAAAAAAAAAAACTTATCCCTCGATGAGATGCAGTTTCAGATGACTGAGAAGAATTCTGGGATAATAAACACTGGTAAGATGTCGGAGCTGTTTGACTATTATCATGTATGTCCCTTGGCAGCAATGGATATGAGGAGCTACACAGTAAGTTGCAGCAGAAAGCATTTTTAAATCACTAGGTTATGTATAATAAAAAATGCTAGACTGAACCTGACAAAACATTCCATACAGTTATTTACATCGCCTTGCTCAATAATCATATTACTGGTCTCAAATTATATAAATATGGGGATTTCTGCAGGGGTGTAATATATAATATTGACGCACTTCGCTTACAATCACAATTAAGATAATACTAAGATTGTGTTTTGTTTTTTTAAGTTTGCTGATTTTTCACAAGATCAAACATGGCATACGCTTTTTTTTAAATCAGTCTTCAGCTAAATCTTCAAAACAAAGCAACTAATGATAAAAGCATGTCATACTAAATTACGCATAACCAGGGCTGGAGGGTGACTTAGGAAAGTCACCCAATTTCCACGAGCTGCTTGCAGAGTCAGGTGATTTTATGGCAATGCGCATGTGTATACCAGATGTTACACAACGGATCCGTATTACATGGCGGTAGATCCCCTCCTTCTGCCTAAAATGTTTACATTTTGCAGAAGGGGCAGTTTTAAGAACTTCTGTGCAGATAAGCGGTCGTACAGAGATCTACATGGGGGGGGCACAATAGAGCAGGTCTCTAATCTATTAAAATGAATAAAAAAAGAATGTAAACCATACAAAGGTGATAAATGTAAATATACCTTCAAGTGATTGAAATCTAAATGAATGAAATATTATTCAACTGCAGGAACGTGTAAAACTCACTTTTTATTCTAGCCCTTTAGGATGACATAGTAAATAATAACCTCACAAGACAAAACTTGCCTCCAAGAGACCATGTTAACATGCTACACAAATTATAGCACATTGCCATCAGTAACACACTGAAAGGTAAACACATGACACTGACTGCTTTAATTTTATGTAGCCTATACATAAGGGTTATGGACAACTCATGGTTGTATCCAGTGGATAAAGCTTCTGAAAGGACAGGAGACCCCTACTCACAGTGTCACCCTGGAGACATGGATGTTGACAGGCACCATACGGTCTTTGAATGCAGTGGTGATGAAGCAGCCGAAGGTGAGAGCGGCCATCACACTCAGGGAGAAGGCGAACAGGGAGTTTGCCCGGGACAGCGCGGTGTTCATGGCGGCAGGAAGTAACAGTGCGCGGCTATGGGATGATAGCGGGACGGCAGGCACCGGCAAGAGATGCTGAGGCTAATGCTGAGCTGTCTGTTAATTCAAGCGGCTCTCCGTACAACGTCACTTCCACAGAGCAACTTCGCGCAGGAAAAAAGAGTATGACCACGTGACGTCCGCCGGGAAGCGTTTCCGTACCACGTGACTAGTAGAAGCGGCCATCTTTATTAATGGGAAATGCCCAAAGACTGAATGGTATGTAGGTAACAAGCACCATAGGATAAAATAGAACCGTGCCCGGAGATCGGTATGGAGTGGGGTACTGTAGTCATGTTCTTAGTCTACCGTTCCAGCGTCCTGCATTATAATTAAATGCTCCACAAACTAAAAAAAACAATGACTAAATAATGTGCAGTTAATTGTTCTATAGGGGTCAGGCTCTTTAACGAATGACGGTTCTGGTCAGCTAAAAAGGGGATGGCACGCCCCCCACCCCATTTACTCCCAGTACTTCCATCATGTGCCTCCAGCACCTCCCCCCATAACTCCAACCATGTGCCTCAAGCCCCCCCGTACTCCCAACATGTGC
>WWET01000444.1:449431-460066 GCA_011038615.1 Limnodynastes dumerilii | reverse complement strand
TACTTACACCTGCAAGTTCATCAGCTCGCTCCATCTGGAAAAAATAAAAATAAAAAAACATTGTTTAAACAACAAATATAAAAAACTTAAAAAAATGCATATACTACCTAGATTAAAAACAGGTCAATAGTCAAAAATATTAATGTTAGCCTTTTAGAAACTTAAAACAATTACAACAAAATACATATATGAAAACACATTATAATGTACTTTACAAAATAAAAATAACATGTTTGTTGTGTGTTAATGTATTGGTAACAATGAAATACATTCAACATATGCACATATTATTTATATATCATACTTACCATATATAGTATAGATGTGTTGTTAAATCCAATTTCCTACAAAATCACTCTGAATAAGCACTAAACATGCTAGACGCTTAAACAGCAGCAAAAAATGGGAGCCTTTACTAACTTATAAAGGAAAGCACATTACATTGGTCAATTTCATTCAGGTGTTACATCTCTTAATTGGTTTGGTTTGCAAAGGGAAAATACACTGCACAGACCATGCTGCGTTTATTATACGTATGACCGCAACTTAGTATTTTGTCCGGTCGTCTGGAGGGACACACAAACCTACTCTAGGTACGTTCGTTTTTGAAACAGCATACGATGATATGTTCTTATTTTTGGATCTGTCGGCCAAACGATTTCACGCCCATTTAGATCATTTGCATACATGGTTAAACCCTCTGTTACGTTAATTCACTCCCATAACGTAAAAAGGTCGTATGGACGATGTTGCTTAGGTCTGGATCGGGCGTCCGTCTGTACTACAGTCGATGCGCATGCGCATTGCGTGTTTACTGTCTATTTTACGCCCACGATGAGCGTACGATCGCATACGAGCGTTGTTCTGGATCAGGCCCAAAGATCCTTCATAAAATTTCTGATTCACAGTCTTATAAGTCTTTCATATAGTAGGGAATCACTCACGTCAGTCCTAATCTTTTTGGTTTATTTTTCTTTCGTTTGATCCTGTTAGGGGGTCCTGGACTCCAAAGTTGTCTTCAAAATCCTCAGTAGAGAAAACCGATGGAGGGAAAAACGAACATACAATATGAAGACTGTCAGAAATTATTCACCATGCTGCTCCCTCTCCCCAATGCTTACTCTATTCTTCTCTTGATTAGTAGCTCTAAGTTTACTTAGAGCTACTAATCAAGAGAAGAATACTCTTGAACACCAGGCTCTGCTCTCCCGTTGTTTCCAATAGCAACCGCCCAGTCGTATTCACCCACACAGTGTCACCGCAAAAAAAGGGGGAAGACAAAAAGGGAACACCTAGTGTAGACAGCCAGCAGTGTGAGGTATAAAAGAATAAGAATTGCACTTACACCTTATTCCTCTTTGTTTGTAGCATTTATTAAATAATCTTTTTACTCCTTAGCAGTGTTGATTTCCTCTGATATCCCGGTTCTCTCCCTCCGGTTTCAACAGCAACCACCAGAAAACATTAAAGAGGAAGACTAGTGCAGACGGTAACCTCACAGGTAAATAAGAACGTTATAATCAATGCACTTACATTATTTTCCTCTTGTAATATTGCCACAAGTAAAGGTCTCTTTCTTTTTCTGCAGGTACTTCTCGACGGGTCTGGAGCCCTGATCAGCGTCTCCCAGCTGTTCAGTATCGTTCAATCCAGGCACTCCTCCACCAAAATCTTCTCACTGTTTGTTTTATTTGTGCTTGGCCCCAAATAGACTCAATTTTCTCAGATGGTTTTACACCGTTTATTTCAACAGCAATAAAAAATGTGTACCTTACACTTAATAAAACTTTCTTAGTAAAAACAAATTCTTCTAAACCTAAGTCTTCAATTATTTCACCCCTGCAGACGGGGAGTAGGGGAAAAAACCACCCCTATCTATCAGACCAAACCCACCTCCCTGTCTTCAGAGATGTACAACGCCTTTAATCAACAAAGAAAAAGAAATATGGGCCCTTTTCTAAGTCACTGGATAAGCGAGAAGATAGAGCAAAAATAGTGGGAATTGGGCTAGATAGACTGCAAAAACTGCTACCCGCAACCACCGACGCGTTTCAAATCCAGTTTGGATTCTTTCTCACCGTGCTCCGTTTATGTTGAATTAAACGGTGTAAAACCGTCTGAGAAAATTGAGTCTGGGTGTAATTACACTCTGTTACGCCGGCTGAAGGCTACCCTAACTTCTGCCGGCGTAACAAGAGTGTAGTTACACCCGGACCTGAGCGTAACTAGCTAAGCCTGTCCTCCCTGTCTCATTTTCCTACCTCCCCCCGCCTTCCTTCTCTAACTGTAGCGTAGTTATGGCGAGGAATGCCCCCTGAACCGTAACAACGCTACAGTTAGGGACACCCGATCCTGACTACAGATTTTCCCTAACTACTCCGGGAAACATCTGCCCAGCGCCTGCGCAGATAGGTTAAACAGCCGATCTTGCGCATACGCCCACCGTAACTACGGCGGCAAACGTAGGTCTGGATCAGGCCTGGGCCTGATCCAGACCTACGATGTAGCGCTGAGCGTACTAACGCTCATTGTTACATCGTGGGACTCCCCCTGAAACTCCCCCTGCCCCCAGTGTAGTTACCCTCGCTTACGCCGACTGAAGGCTACCCTAACTTCAGCCGGTGTAAGAGAGGGTATCTACGCTGGGAAGGTGGTGTTAGTACGATAACGCTGCCCTCCCAACCTCATTAACCTATTAACTAAGGGAATGGGCTCATACGGAACTATCATACACTAGTGTAACATCTGGGGGGCACATGCGCCCTCCAGTCAAATCAGGTCACTTATGCACTTTCTGGGCATTAGTGGCCTGACATACTCAAATCAGGATCCAGTCCCATAATATGCCTTGTACTTGGTACTGTGCCACCTCCAAACACATTTTTGCAGGCAGCACAGTTGCTGCTATTTTACTACATGTCGAAAACTTAGAGTCCTAATAAGGGCTGTTAATTCATAAAAGACTGTATGTCAAGTTAACTAAGTTACGTACATTAGTATGTACGCAGAAGGGGCTGACCCTTAATTTACGCTGGCCGTATCCTCACCGTACAGGCAGGGATGAGGGGTCGGGCGGGGAAGCCCTGTTACGACTAGGTCTGCGTTTGTACGGAGATTTACTACTGACAGCGGGGAGTTCGGGGGGTGTGCACTCCCTGCTACAGCTGCGTAACTACGGACCCTCGCATGCACGTGCTGTGTTCATTTATGGAGGGAAGCTGCAGAAATGTATTTCTTGATTTGTAGGTGAGGTACAAAGATTACTTAACATTTGAATAATAAAAACCTGAAATTTAATAAAATAGAATATTAGATGAAAATTTTGTATAAACAAAGAATGCAAATATCTCCAAATCTAATGTATACAGCATTTCAAACTAAACCCTGAATGTGTTGAATTTACAGCTAGTCACCTACTTTCACAGTGCATACAAGATAATATATACAAGATAATATATATGCAGCGTGATATGTTCCACTCCAAGCAACAGCAAAATATGATGTAAGCGCTAATTAACCTGTGCGTTCATTATCACAATTTCCATATTGCACTTCACTTGTATGTACAATCATAATTTGAATTGAATTGAAAACACTTAGACAAGTCTGCATTGATTTTGTCTGTTTTATATTCTTTTTTTTTGCCATCCTACTGCCTGTTGTAGAAAAGTGTGATCATCACCATGATAATAACTCATACAGATATGTGTTAATAGAACATGGCCAGGTTAAACTGTAAATTCATTTTTATTTTTTAAATGATTTGTCCCAAATGTATATACTGCAGGTCAAACATTTCTTCCTTCATTTTTATAGAATTACAATTAAATTGTATTGAATATAGAATTATAATTACCCAATATAGAACACACAGGACTGGATACAGACCTCCCAACTGCATCCAGAAATCCACGTAGGCAAGACAGGGCTTCTGCCCTTGCTCGTAAGGATTTACGCCAGTTGACCCCTACCATTACATCCCTACGTAAATATGGAAGTCTGGATAGTACATAAGGGCTGAAGTCCTGAACTATTTCATGCCTCCTCTTTCCTACGAAGTGGAAGTGGAAAACGCCACCTTTCTCGGAAGTCTGGATCCGGCCAACTGTTGTTTGGAAATACTTTATCCTGCTTAGTACTACTATAAAGGTTCCACTCTTGCTTAGCTAATAGGAGGCTTTAAATACAAAGTCACATATTTTGCGGTTGAGTGCACAGATTGAAAAACAATGATTGGTCCAGTACTTATAACACCTAATAAACTTCAGTGTGTCAGAAGTACTGAAGTTCAAAATTCTATTACTTGCAGAGAGGGTAGTCAGATGTTGGGGAAGATTATATTAGATATAGCTGCGCAATTTCCAACCATTGTCATCTTGTGAATGATGTATAGGTTGTTTCAGTTATTAGATATTCATGTAGATACTAAATTACACAGCACAGCTTACATCTCTCCTCCCTTAAAACATCAGGTCTAAAGAACTACATTGTTAACATTAAGGGCATTAATTCATATAAATATATTATTCTTTACATATTTCTCCTAAATCTCACATCCTTTGTGTGAGTGAGTGACAAAATGTTCTTGGCGAATAAACAGATGTGAATAGTTTCTGGAACTGAAAGAGGCACATACTTGGCTTGTTTCTCCCCCTCTCTTTATTCCACATATAGGCATTAAGAACAATACCGAGTGAATGCTCACATGTACTTACTTTGATACATGTCCCCTTAATTCAATGTGTTTTACTTACAGCACTGTCTCCCTCTGCACATCGTGATACATATTTTTGGAATTAGCACATTGAAATGTAAACGTTTTTAGACACACCATTTAAAATAAGCCTCTTGGTTTTATAGGGATCTGGAAATGTTGTCCAGATATATTTATACTGGCTATATATGGCAGAAAAGAAAGCCATTGTAAATTACACCACACCCAAGATTAATATGAGTGACTGACACTTGGCAAGAGAGCAGCCATCATTGATTTCATAAGAAGATAAGGATGAGTGCTGGAGAGATCTTTGCTAGGCTTTATTAATTACCATGGTAACATTTCTAAATTGTGTAATTAAATGAGAGAAAAAAAATATATAATCAAATAGGAAACCAATATGGGTGACCATTTTAATATGTTTTTAATTATTTATTATATCATTTTATCCTTCTTTTATTTTGTACAAATAATAGAGAAATAACTTGATGAAAACATGCTATAAAATGTGTAACATAAATCATAGTATTTTATTTTGCATGGTCTTATACAATATGACAGTAATGCAGCCATTGTATTTTGTATTTTTTTATTACTTGAGTAATTACCATGTGGTAGGAATAATGTAATGTATGCAGTTAATTCAGTAGGCGAAACTGGATATATATATATATATATATATATATATATATATATATATATATATATATATATATATATAATATATATATATATATATATATATATATATATGTATATATATATATATATTTATTTATATCAGAGAATTGAAGAAGAAATAAATAAATTAAATATGCGTACCAGAAATCCGGTATAATCAAGCCTGTTCATGGTATCTTTACCTTGGATGTGGATACTTTTTTTTAACATCAGGATTCTTGTCAATGGAAGTACTCCACAAGAGATAGAAGCATAGAAAAGCTATCTAGTGTAGTATTTTAAAACAAACGTTTAATTCCAATAAATATATATAAAATGTGCGTACATCAAGTATATAGAATAAAAGCTTATCTGAATATATCAGGCAATGTAGCAAACACCACTCCAGGCAAAACAATCTCCTATGCATTTCGTCCGGGGGTTTAACCAATGCACTTCATCAGGGAGAACAGCCAAAATCAAATGCATGACAGATTTCAAAGGATTTAAATACCATAAAAATGTGCCCTTTCCTTTGAGGGATCGCACATGCACCTTAGATCAAATTCAAAGGAACTTTCGGGCACCATCTTTACTATGGACAAGACTGCTAGTGACTAATAAACGTTAATATACTGAAAAAAATTGTACAATTATAGAATGTACGTATGGCGCTACTAATACAACAGGATTGTTTACAATGTAATATTTCCTGTGTTTCGTATAGCTTCCCATGCTTTCTTATTGACAAGTCAATAATAGTTAAATATTTTGTTAAACAAGCTGGCTAAAATAAATCAATAAGTTAAAGTGTTTGTTTATTGCAGTTTTTGTCTGCCTCCATGGACAATCCGGCTGTGGAAGAGGAGCAGATACAGAGGAGGGAACGTTGTCAGCGTCCTCGTCACCGCCTGAGGACGAGGGAGTGCATCTTTAGGCCATGTGTCAGCCTCTTTAATGTGAGAGACGATGAGCTCAGGTGCATATATCGCCTTCCACCACATATCATCTTGGAAACACTGGCACTTGTGGAGAGTGACCTGACTTCCAATGTCATGTCACATACAGCAATCTCACCGCTTACAAAACTCCTGGCGGTGTTACAGTTTTGTACCTCCGGCTCCTTCCAACGGGTCATGGGTTGAGCAACAGGAATATCCCAGTCATCATTCAGCCGTATCCTGGGTACGGTATTGTGGGTATTCCTGTTGCGCGTGGCACAATTTATTCATATGCCATTGAAGGAGGGAGCCCTTGTGGAGATTAAACAGCACTTTGCGTCCATCGCTAGTTTCCCACATGTTATAGGGACTGTGGATGGTACACATATCGCTTTGGTACCAAGTAGTTTCCACTCTATCAATGTCCAAGAGGTATATGATGCATCCCTCCTTATTCGCAACGTGGTTGCCAAATTTCCGGCCAGCAGCTATGATGCCTTTGTTATGCGGCAATCCATGATATGGCACAAATTAGAAGAGAGACATGCCAACGTTGGTAATGATGCATGGCTCTTAGGTTAGTGAAAGTTATCTAAAGTACTTGTATGTTATCAGAATTAGATATAGTTTTTTTCTACTCCTGTTGTATTTTTTCAATTAAGGTGACAGCGCCTATCCTCAGAGGCCCTTTCTCCTCACGCCCATGTTGAACCCCAGCACAGAGCGGCAGCTAGCGTACAACACAGCCCATATGACCACCAGACAAGTCATTGAGCGGACATTTGGTCTTTTAAAATCTTGTTTCCGGTGTCTGGACAGGTCTGGTGGAGCCCTCACGTATAGGTATAGGTATCCTGTAAAGGTATTTGAGATCGTCGTTTTGTGTTGCATTTTTCACAACATCGCGGTGACACATGGCGTACCTTTTGAGACTGTGGCTGACACTGTTGACTAACCTCCTGTCAGAAGACCAGCTGAATACCATCTCCTCCTCGTCCCAGTCTGGAACAGAGTTCCGTAATTATGTCATAGATAGGTATTTTTAGGTAAGTTCAGCATGTTTTTCTTTAAATTAACCTTACACAGAAATGTGTCAAAAAGGTTTGTCATCTAACTCAACCAAAGCATTGAGTCAAAAAACATGCTTATGTAATATAGATAAACCTTAGTTATGTGAAGCTATTATGTTTGCCCATAAGTTAACTGAACATGCATTTTGTAATAACATTAATAACTAAATGAAATGAGACGTGTGTACACATGTAATTTTATTCCATTACATCATGTCATTACACATTGTTATCGAAATATTTAAGCAAATAAGAAAAATAAAACATTTTTGGATGACAAAAAACTTGAAGACATAGGTCTACTTGCGTTTGCTAGTATGTTTACCACCTCTGGGTGATTTGCTTGTCATAGATTGCCATTCATGTTGCGAAATATGTTGTTTTGCTCCACTGTAATGTCAAAATTATGGTCTAATTTCTTGCTAATAAACTGAAAATTATTTTGACTTTCATCTACAGATGTTGATGACATGTTTCTTCTCTTTTCTGTCTCAGGCTGATGTGGATACCTATCTACTTCACCCTCATCATCCGGGTTTTCCATGATTGTCATCCAGTTCGTCTGCCTCAATTTCTGGATTCTCTATGGTGTGTATAATAACAAATATATGTTATCGACCATACCTTCAATGTTTCATATATTAAATAATGTTTTCAAGGTTTACATTGTTGACTTGTTAGATGTGTTAAAAAAGGTTATCATTTTTTTTTAGCTCAAATAGACATATGCACAAGTTTAGTATATCAAATGACTCTTTATAGAAGTTGATTATAAAAAGACATATTACCTGCAGATTCGTCTGGTTCTTCATGGACCACAGGATGAAGTAATCTTGCTGGTTGACCATCCATGCTGTCCAGGTCCCCAACCCCTTCCACCTCAGCCTCGCTTACCACCCTCAAGGCCAGTTTTTTAACCTCAGTCAGATTAAAAGATTCGGGTAAGGGCCCGGCTCCTGTGGTTTGTTCATTCTTTTTCTTGGATGCTAGTTTCTTCTTTATGTATGTTTTCAGATCTGACCATCTCAAAACCACAATAATCCAAATATTTGTGTGTTGTTTTTTAGTAATTTGTAATCAATCATGTTAACCGATCATATAGTAAACCTTTTTTTTTAAAACATTACTTACTACATAGTAATTAATAAGTACTTTCATTTATGTTTACAGACAAATTTTTTTTCTTACCTTTTCTTAATATGTTGGACAGTGCGTGTCATACAGGCCAGGTTCTGTTGTTTGGAATAGGCCACAAAATCATCATGGATCTGTTCCCATGCCTGTGCCTTAAGGTGTCTGGCTATTTCTCCATCAGGTGTGTATAATTTGTCTAAAATGTGGTTGACATGTAGATAACCTCTTGAGGAGTAAAATTTGGGTTCCTACACTTTCCTTTAGGTCCCATTATTGCTTTGGTTTTGGAAACACGCAGCTATAGTGCATTTTCACGCAAACATGCATGGTTATAAGGTTATGCAGGTAACAGTGATTAGACGATCCTTGTGGGCGTGGTATTGTATTTTCCAACAGCGTGCATTTTTTTTTATGCCATTTCCTATGGTGATTCTACTCACTTGTGTGATCCAATAATATTTACAGAGCTTTGATTGACACTTGCTTTAACCCCTAAGCTAGTATATATTTTTTAAGGTCTTACTTCTTTTTTATTGCAGATCCTTGGAGGCATGCTCTGGCTTCAGCCAATGGTGTGGTTTGTTCTCACTGAGCATTGGTCCGCCATTTTGATTTTCCTGTTCTGCACAACCATGGCCGCAGCCATGGCACAACCGTTTTCCAGGAGTGAACTCCACATCCTGGTGGAGTTAGACCAGTTTGATCTCCGTCAGCCCCACTGCAATGCACGTGTACGAGCGACGTAAGTCCGCGTGCAGCGGGTGATCAGGCGCCGTGTTCGGGTCCACCGGCGTGTGGACCAACTGATGCACCGGTGGTCGGATTTGAGGCGGCGCCTACCTGATCTTCTGGCGGAAGTCCGCTTGCAGATTGAACGCCATGCTCGGCGTAAGTATTAACATAAAAATTTCAAGATCACATGCAGTAGTCCTAAAATATATAAGATAAGCATGAGTCTGTGTTATATGTGTAAAATTTGTACGGGTCAAATATTCTGTATTTGCACAGTATGATATGTCTAACATAGGCAGCTGAAAGTTGCCAACAATTATGGTATTGCTTATGTGTAATTTGAACAGTGAGATATAAAAAAAAAATATGGCCTGCATTGCAGGGAAGTGGATTTGCATCAGATCCAAACAGCATTCCTGTTTGGTTGTGATTTTTACTATGGCTAACTCAAAAAACATTTACAAATTACAGGTGAATATTATCAGTGTACAGTTATTTTGTTTAAAATATATCCATGGCTTGCAAAAAACCATTTGTTCGACATGACATGCAATCTACATGGGTTAGCCCTTAAGGGTCAAAGTTAAAATATTTTAATATTTATAGTGTTTATTACCATATCTCCACATTTAAACTTTTAATAAAACAAAACATAGGCAGTAATGCTTTATTTATTAACTAATTTATCTTTTATGATGTATTAACCTCTGTAAATTGTAATGAAATCAAATTACTAACATTTCCCATTCTCATGTTTTTAACCCTTAGGACGCAAAAGGCACCATCGAGCCGAATTTGTCTGCCGGAACCTGGCCCTTCAGGAGGAGAAGTCACCACAGGCCCTGCAGGAGGAGGAGTCACCCCAGGGCCTGCAGGAGGAGGAGTTACCCCTGGCCCTGCAGGAGGAGATTGAGGAGGAGTAAGCAGAAGGCCTGCACCAGCATGTGCATCAAGCCAACCAGGGAGGGAGCCTTGGTAAGTACCTTTTATATTTTACTAATTGATGCATGTAATATTTGCAGCATGTGTCTTAATAAGTTTTATTTGGATGAGATGCAGAGTGCTTGGTTTGTAAATTAATGCAATCACAATAATGTTTCCTTTGTAGAAAAAATTAAAACAAAGTATTGTATAAATTTGATAATTGCTACAAAAGATGTTTTTTTACAAATACATCCTGATTTTAAGTATTGCGTGCATTTTTTAGAATTAAAAATTGAATTTTATGTCAAATGTTTATGAAATAAATGTTACTCTAGCATTTCTAATTTATGTGGGATTTTTTGAATTGTGTAAGTTGTATATCATAGTATACCGTATTTCTCCATGTATAACATGCTCCCTTGTATAAGACGCACCCCGTTTTTGGAGCCTAAATTTA
>WWET01000444.1:434688-444853 GCA_011038615.1 Limnodynastes dumerilii | reverse complement strand
GGGGCGGGGTTCTGGGCAACCACTGGGTGCACCACTGTTTGGTACTAATCTAACTAATCTCTACATTCAACATATGCGCAGTATAAGCTAGCATTGCATAATGTTAGTATCACATACCCTCTGCTCCCACCAGGCGCTAAAATCAGTTTGTACACAGTGTTAACAACACGTTCGCATAAAAGCACACTAAAAATGGAGAACAGCCATCTTAGGCTGTCTGGACACAGGTGTTTATCCTGTATTTAGTGCCTAAATCTAGCTTTGGTGCTTATTCTTTTCTCAGTATGCATACTCCTTTGTTGGGTTTTGTATCCTGTTCTCGGTACCTGGCTCTCACTGCCTGAATCCTGTTCCTGGTATCAGTATCCTGCACCTGGTGTCTGCAGGCTGCTCCTGGTATCTGCAACCTGTTCCTAGTATTCATATTCGTAAAGTGTTTCCAGTGCCTGCAGCAAATACTAGTATCTTCTACCCATTCTAAGTACTAAAGATAAAGCGTGAGGAATCAAAAAGACCCTAGGAAACAAAAGGAACATTTAAAGGTGCAAACACATGTAAAGAAAATTTATGCAAAACTCTAAATTAGTAAGTATGGTAGTATGAAGAGAGAGAACATAGAATAAAACATGCCATGGGTCTATTACACATTGGGGTAGATCCAGACTTAAGTACACTAGAATTTTTACACTAGCTGCTGACATAAAATCGCCTATTTGTATGTACTGTGCATGCGCGTGGCAGATGTGAGCGCACATACCATCAGCGTAACTACAAACGAAGGGGTGGGTCATCCAAACGACACCCGGAAATATGATTCGTAGGCGGAGGGAGGCATTTAAAGTGTACAGTATGGGCCGCGTTAGGCCATTACGTATGTGAATCCATTATGTATGAGCATATTTAAAAGTTGAGGCAGGGTTTGGGAAATGTAAAACGACTAAAGTACGTACAAGCGAGGGGAGTGCATAGGGGAGTGCATAGAAAATACAGTAGCGTAAATACAATGAAACGTAACAAGTACATAGGTCTGGATCTGCCCCATTTTTAAGTGTAATGGAGGAAAAAATATTCTTAAAGTTTCTTTTCCCATTTCACTTAAATAATACTGTAAAAAGTTATCTACAGTTTTATCTAAAGTTTTATCTAAAGTTTTATCTACAGTAAGGAAACAATCAAAATGTTATTGGTCCTTGAAGGATTACCAGTACATATTCTACCTTCCAACAAACCCTAAATAACAGTGCCTTAAATCCATCCTTTCATACTATGACGACAACATGCTCTCCCCACATTATCATCTCCAGAAATAGTTTATCTTTCCTTAAGATGAACCTAGCAACAAAGAAATTAAGCATTAAATAAGTATAACTACTACTACTAATTATTATTATTATTATACATTTTATTGCACTACATATAGTATAAAGTTAGAATTCTACTTTGGGATATCACAGCTTTAATTAATAAGTATTACTGAAGTATCATTTATGTAAATTACAGACATGTCTTTTTGGCAGTTAACATAAGGTTCCTCTTTTTACTGACTGACAGGTTAGTAATAGCACAGACCATACTTTTTGGGAGACTGCTGTGTGACATAGATGAAAATGACACAAGCCGTAAATAAATCATACTAATCATACTAAGCGCCAGTTATCAGTGTCTCTGACAATGTAAGCAGATGGCAAAGGTGAGCTGTGCACACAGTGAGGCAAAGCAGGCTTCCATTTCATCTGATCAGTCCATGTCCTCTGCAGAGGTTGGTTGTAAGATCATGGAATAGAAATGAGAGAGGAGAGAAAGCATAATGAGAAGAATGGAACAATGTAAAGCAGCGGCTAGTGGGCGGATAATGAAATACATGTGAATATTGAGGAATATTGCTAAACCTAGGGGAACCATAACCCCCCACCCCATGCTGAACCTTTGATACTAACTCTCTGTGATTATCATGATCTAATGGGTTACCTGAAAATGATGTACAAGTACCCAAAATAAATCCTTGCTTTAACAATGAAGGATATGTGATGCCCATCTGCATTACATATACTCTCCAACTGTACCTATTTAGCCAGATCAATACAATTTTTAACAGCTGTAACAGTTGTTCTGGAACCGGAAATTCTCTCACCCCTATACTCACCTTCCAATTCTGCAGCATCTAATCTCTATAGCAGTACTAAGGGGACAGACTCCCGCAACTCTGCTACAGTGACAAGCAACTCTACATGCTCATATGATAAGGTATAAAATGAGATTTTATACTTTATTATACATGCAAATGAGAGCGGAGGAAAGCTACCTATGGACTGAACAAGTCACACCCCCTTTATGGACACGTCCCCTGGTGTACCAATTTTCCAATAACAAACATTGGAGAGTATGCATTTTATTCCTGCTTAAATATGTTGAATGCTCACAAGAGATGTACTCGATCACTGCCTTTTTAAATCATAAAAAAAGACAGTCAATGGAGTAGAATATTCTTTTAATCTTCTTTCTTTAAAATATTTGTTTGTCATATATTTACATGCACAATAAAAAACATTTATTCCAACTTGCTTTTGTTGTAGAATAATTGCATAAACCTGTATTTTGTACCAGTTAACTGTGCCAGAAACCCTGACAAAACAGTATTTTCAGTTTTTGGTGTCTGCAGAATTCTTTCACTGTTGTGCCCCCTGCAATTCAAAAAAGTCAAACATATCTTTTCTTTCATTGCCATCAAATTTAAAATCTAAGTTCGAAATTCTGTCCTTGTCAAACATTATTACTTGCCTATAGAAAGCTGTTTTTGTCTTTGGATAGCATTATGCAGAGCACAGCATGGTATGACACACGCATTATTTTCTGGCAAGGCACAGATGTCGTTAAACAAAATTCAGAATCTATTGTTGAACATTCTAAACACATTTTTTTCACATGTTGGTAATTCATTATTCTCTTGCGTTGGATTCCTTCTCGCATTTAAAAAGATTCTCATAAAGTTCAAAGCCTTAAATACTGTATAAATGTAACTAACTTATTAATTAAAAACTTCTTATATTTTCCAAACTTTTTGGTTAAATCGAAAGCTGAAAACTACAAAAAGTATGAGATCTGTGCTGAGTTACATGCACCCTTAAGAGACCATAACCTCAGCATAATTTGTAGTGTTATTATATCACAAATGCAGAACATTCATTATGACAATAATTGCAACATTAAACACTAGTGACCATTGGTGTCACCCTAGTGCAGGGGTGGCCAAGCTCAGGCCTCGTGAGCTACCAATGGTTCATGTTTTCCATGTCTCCTAAGATAGTCAGAGGTGAGATAATCGCTACCAACTGTAGATCTTTTTGAATTTATCAGTCAGTAATGAACACACCAACAAGGAGACCTGGAAGACATGGACCGTTGGTAGCTCACGAGGCCCGAGCTTGGCCACCCCTGCCCTAGTGTATTATTCAGCAATGGGTAATGCACCTATATGCAGTGCATAACTAGTTACCTTTTATAGATTGTATACTAATGACATTTTTATTTTCATTAGATTTCATCTATCAAATTAACTGTTAACAATGAAAAGAAATGTAAATATTATTGTACAATAATTGTAAATTAATCAGCATTATGTGTTGATAAGCTTAGGAATATACTTAATACACATAGCTATTTTGAAAACATTACAACAGACATATCTAGTATTTCTACCTGGTGTTTGTGGTAGAGCAATTGAGATTCCTGGTAGCAAAATGCATTTATACTAATATATATATATCACTAACAAAGTACACCACACTATCAATTACACTCCCTATACCTATGTTAACCTCTTCACAGAAAAGAAAAGAAAAATACAGTAAAAATCAGGTGGGACACAGACTTTCAGATCTCATTGCCAATGTTCAATGTCACAGTCCCAGTCCTTATTTTCCTTCTTCCTGATGTCTCCTCAAATGTGTGTCGGCGACTGTTTGTCTTCACCCCTCCCCGACTCTCATGCAATATTTGGAGAAAAGAAGAAAGGGGAATATATGGTGAAGTACGTAAATAAAGTTTGTGGTACAGTCTCCCAACTTGTTCTACTCACAAAGTTCTCCTCTTTGTAATATAGCCCATCAGTAAGGTTCCTCCTCCTTATTCTGGCCGTCTCCTTGGGTCCTACTCCCGTGTCCGTAGGTCGTCTGTCAATTGTCTCTCCTCGCCCCTGCTCGCCGGCAAGCAGAGCCCGGGGAAAAGAGAAAAAAACCACAAACGGGACACAGAGGCCCTAGTGCAGCCAGCTACCACAAGAACCACACTTTCACACACACCTCCTTTCTGCTCACCCCTTATTCCTCATGGTAAGAAGCCTGTAGGAATAACCACTTTATCCACCGTAGGGCTCCAAACTTTAATTCATATTAAAAGATTTTTTCATTTTCCACACACAATAAAAAGGCATATCTTCTAAAGACACTTTTTAGACTGAAGAAAGAATTCTCTAATCAGAGAAGGCGAGCTGGGAAGGAGTCTTTAGGATAAAAAGTTATTCACAGCACACTATGGGCCCGAATGTGCTGAGCCGTAGACTCAGTAGCTTACCCAGCTCACAGTCCCGACACGCTGGATCAGACTGCGCTACCCACGACCTCAACACCACCAGTGTCTTTCTGTGACATTGAACATTGGGAATGAGATCTGAAGGTCTGTGTCCCACCTGATTTTTACTGTATTTTTCTTTGATTGTCTGTGAAGAGGTTAACATAGGTATAGGGAGCGCAATTGTTAGTGTAGTGTACTTTGTTAGAAGTTTAAGAATATTCTGTAAATATTTATGTAAATTTATGAATTGTGGTGTAGGCATACCTCCCAACATTTGAGAATTGAAAAGAGGGACAAAATTTTGCCACATGGTAGAGGGGGTGTGTCATGTACATGCCAGTGGGCGTGTCTGGGGAAAGTGGGTGTGTCTTGCACCGCAGCGGGTCTAGTGCCTGCCCCTTTTATTAATTCAGCCATCCATATGTCTGCATCCTTTTTATTACTCCAAACAGCCATATGTCCGCCTCCATGTCTGCCCCATTCATTATTTGCCAGCTTCCATATGCCTGCCCCTTTATTATCTGTATTTCCTGTACTGTGCTGGAAAAGCTCTGCCGCATTTACCGCTCGGCAGGGCTTTACAAAAAAAAACCAAAAAAACGAAAAACAACTTTGTCCAGAGAGTCTGGTCTCTCGGGACAAGTTGTGGGGCGGGCGGGACAGCGGAACAGTCCCTGAAAGCGGGACAGTTGGGAGACAAGTACGCAGGCCGGACAGGGATTGCCAAAGGGCCATATGTGGCCCGGGGGCCGTACATTGCCCAGGTCTACACTACAGTGATCCTCAGGATCCAGGCTTTCATTCTAGAAGCCTCAACGTTGGTGGGACAGGAAGCGTACAGTGTGCATAGGGGAAGGGTGAGGTATGTTAATTGCACTGTTTTCGTTTTCCGTAAGGGCGCTGCTGAAATTTAAGGCAGGGTCCTGGTGGCGGCCCTGTCTCCCAGCATACAGTGGAGGGAGGAGCTTGTGAAGGAGCAGTTACAAAATGGCAGTTCAAGATTCTGTGAAGGGCCAGAAATGCAGCATCGCTAAACTGAGAAAAAAATGGTACCAAGCACCTTGGTATTATGTGCTATTTGCACTGTGATGCCTAGTATAGTATATAATCAGCTAGTAACCAAAATAATTCAGTTTCATTTCAGTATTTAGAAGCAATGATCATTACAATGACAGAGAAAGCAATAAAGCCTCTAGTATATTAGTGACAATCATTAATCCTAAATATTGAAATGGAATACTTGACATTTGGGTAGATCCAGAACAACGTCCGCGAGTGAATTTACGCTAGCTGTGGTGAAGCATTTAAATCGTACACTATGGGCGTGCTTACCAGCGTAGTTATGTGTGTGAAGTCCGTGCGCTAGTGGTTACGCAGCGTAAAGTTAAGGTAGGGTTTGGAAAGCGTAAGGCGGACAAAATACGTACATGAGAGGGGTATGCTGAGGGGAGAACATCGAAGGTATGCTAGCGTCAGTACACAGCATAGTAAAAGCGTAGCTCTGGATCTGGCTCATTAAGTCTAACTAAATGTATACTAAACACTTGGGGGACTTTTTATTCTTTAAACACGATATTTTACTATTGCACTTTAGGTATTCTCCATTATTATTTATTTGCCTAAATATGTTAACATTTTTTTAAAAGTGTAGAATCCATTTGATATTAGTTTTTAATTTGTATTAATGTTATACCTTTTTTTTTTCTATTATATTTTACATAATATTTTTTATGTTTCAAGCATATTTAATATTAAATATTCATTCTGTATTATGTGGTGGTCAAAAGTGTGCTCCCAGTATTGTGTGGTATGCAATGGTCAGAAGTGTGTTCTCTATATTGTGGGGTAGTCACAAGTGTTGTCTCTGTATTGTGAGGTGGCCACAAGTGTTCTCTGTATTATAGGGTGTCACAAGTGTGTTCTCTGTATTTTACAGCAGTCATATGTGGGCTTGGGAGCAGGGTTGCCGACTTTTAAAAGCTTCCCTCCGGGAGATCACGAAGGGCAGCCATAGATGCATGCATGGGGTGAGGTTTAACTTACATTTATGCAAATTGCGTCATTAAGCCCCACCCCTTGACTATCAGTTACCCCTTTTGGGGTTTCACAGGGATGGGAGTGGGGCTAGATGACGCAATTTGCGTCAAGTCCCTCTCTGTCCCTAGCAACACTAGTAAACTAGTGTTGTCAGGCAGGGGGGCAGGACTTGAGGCCCTGGTTTCATGGAAACCATGAGCCTCAAGTCATTTGCGGGAGATTTGCAAGCTGTCCGGGATACCGGGAGAACTGCCCAAATTTCGGGAGTCTCCCGAACATTCCGGGAGAGTCGGCAACTATGAGAAGGGGGCACCATTTGTATTTGCCCTGGGCTCTATCAAATCTAGTTACTTCATCGAAAATCATGTAAGTACGTACCTAGCAAAGTAATAGTTTTAATAATAGTTTAAAATAATATTACCAGCAGGCCCTGGGGCCTTAGATAGCTGCCTAGGCATGTTGGCAGTTAGGGATCCACAAGTGTCAATATGGCCTCCCATACAGGCTCTGTGGATCCTGCAGCTCCTTAGGAAAAAATGTACATTAATCCACATACATTAATTTCAAAGATTAAATAAAAACATGTAAATACTATATGTAAAAAATAAAAGAAGCTCCTTGTAAACAATCTTGTTTTATTATACAGCTAGGTGATCAGGCTTCCTAAAAAGAGGTGTATAACAGAGAATTTGGGAACACTTGAATTTATTTTGTATTTGTCTGCTTTGAACCTCAAAATACGCAAAAATAATATTCACAGGTCAGAATCTGTCCCATTTTGACTTTAAGTAGTAAATAAAGTATGTGCGATTGGATTCAGTTACAACTGAATGTATAAAACTTGTTTAGTATAAGTTGAAACCTATATATCATTTTACGTCATTAATTCACTTTGACTTTAAGGAACTGGAAGTGGCCTTAGAAGATATGCCCAACATAAATAATCTTCATGTTTTCAGCAGCAGGCATCATGACCACCTGATATCTGATTTCCTTAGTACCAGCTGTTGTGAGCAGCTTCTGGCTGTAGCCATGTGATCCTGTCAACAGTTCCGACCCCACTCCTAAACAGTGACAAAGTCTCTGGTACAGCTATGACGGTGCAAGAGGAAAAACCTTTTGCTCAGCAACTCTCCAATGTCTACTTCACAATCCTGGCACTTTTCTGTTTTAAATTGTTTGTGAAAATCAGCCTTGTAATCCTCAGCCATTTTTACATAGTGAAGGGGAATCGTAAGGAGGCAGCACGAATACAAGCCGAATTCTACACCGCTTCACAAGGACAAGGTACTGAGCTCACTGATTGTATAGCTATTTCACCTCATATAACTAATATGCATTTGTTTAATCCATTGGGCCTCTATGTTTAATGTCTAGGTGACACTTGAATAGCTGCTATCTGTGTGAGAACTGCTAGTAAAGCAAAGTGATTCATTCTGGATAACTGCACACTAGCTAAGCTCATAAGTTTAAAAGAACATTATATAAAAATAATCTACATAAATTCGTGTGTAAGTATTTTAGAACATCATTATTGTAATAGTATGTATACATTTTGCATTTCTAGTTCTATTCCCCTTTCTTGATGACATTGCTGTTTGTATGGCGTTAATCCTGTTTTGATTTTATAAGCTCTATTTATTCACAGTAACTGGAGACATAGGGCCAGATCCAGACCTACGTACACAAGCGTTTTTGCTCTAGCCGCTAGCATAATTTCTGCTGTTTGTATGTTCTGCGCATGTGTTACGACACGTAATTCTGGACGGACGTAACATTGTAGTAACTACGTACGAGGGTGCGTGTCAACAATACGATAGCCGTAACTACACTCCAGCTATGCATTGGGGGCGGAGGGAGGCATTTAAATTGTACAGTATGGGCTGGGTTTGGCAGTTACGTCCTAGGGCGATACGTATGTGCGCGGTTACACTTGGAAAAGTTAAGATAGGGTTTGGTAGACGTAAATCAGTAAAAAAAATCTGTCTGTCCGATGGGAGTTTCCGGGGAGTGCATAGTACTTACGATAGTGTAAATACGCCACGCTAACAAACGTAACAAGCACGTAGGTCTGGATCTACCCCATAGAGTGTTTACACGTAGACGTAAACTAAAATGTGCAGGAAAGTCAACCTTTATTCCCTTGTATTTAGTTTGTGTTGCTTTATTTTTTTGGTTTTCGGTAAGTTCTTTATATTTTCTAAGTACGTTTATTTTGCTGTCCTTGGATACAGAGATCAGCCATGCTCTATGACATAATTGTGTTTTATCCAAGGCCAGTAGATTTCTCCATATTTTCCCTGTATTCAAATCAGATTATGGCTTCTCCTCTATTCTGCGCATGCGCACACAACCTTACTACCTTTCCAGCAATGGCACTTCTGATAGTTCTGTCACAGGAACTGGGATTGCGATCACAAGTAAGCACGTCTTGCTATAACAATACACTGTATAGGCACGCCCTCTTTCTGTGCACTGATCCACATTTCTGCACTCCGTCATTTTACTTTGCAAGGTTTGGAAAGGTTAAGGTAGGAAATAGATATCAGAAGTCCATGCATTTAGGAGAGCTAGCTCTGTGATCACATGAATGCTAGGCTTAAAAGTCGGATCTCAGGATCCAGTCAGAAATGATCTTTTAAATAAGTAGGAATGAGTGTTGTGTGCTGTCTAAATGTATATACACACACCAAAAAAGTAAGAAAAGAGGGCACTCACCATTTTGAGTCGTTTTAATGAATGAAGTATAGCCAACGTTTAGAATCCTCTGAGGAGTCCTTTGTCAGGGCACTTGCATGAGGATTCAGAGGGACCAAAACGTTGGCTATACTTTAAGAAAAATAAAAGTTTAAAACAACTGAAAATGGGGAGTACCCTTTTTTCTTACTATTTGTGGATGTATGCATTGAGGCCATAAGGAGAGTGCTGACCTATATATATATCCCTGAAGATAGAGATTATCTAGCTCTGAAACTGAATAAAATTGACCGTTGATACCAAGCTACATATATATACCGTATTTTTCGGACCATAAGACGCACTTTTCCCCCCCAAAAAAGTGGGGGGAAAGTGTGTGCGTCTTATGGTCCGAATACTTACCTTGATGTATGACCAGGACCCGCTCCGCGGGGGGATGCGGTGCATCTAGGCACTCATCCCCCCGCTCCCTGACAATCAGCAGCGTAATGAACGCTGCTGTGAAAACAATGTAAGGTGCTCTCATCACTCTGAGGAGCTTCACAGCTGCGTCCATTACCGTTGTTTCTGCTCTGCCTGTCCTGTGTGACAGGCAGAGCAGTGAAGCAGTTCCTCCCCCTGACGCTGGAGTGACCTGAGGTCACATCAGCGTCAGAGAAGCCCGCGCAGGAGATGGCAGAACGGGGACTACAGTGCAAGTAAGTATCTTTTAAGTATTTTGTGCTGTAGCTGGGTGCTGGACATGATAAGGGCTGATAGGTGCTGGACATGATGGGTGATGCTGGGTGCTGGACATGATGGGGGATGGTAGGTGCTGGACATGATGGGTGCTGGACATGATGGGGGCTGATGGGTGCTGGAC
>WWET01000444.1:416295-427781 GCA_011038615.1 Limnodynastes dumerilii | reverse complement strand
CCCCCTGGCCCTCCCCCTGTGCGGGCGTATGGCCTCTTCCTTACGCCGGCTGAAGGCTACCCTAGCTTCGCCCGGCGTAAGGAAGGGGCCATACGCTCACACAGGAGCGTATATGGCCTCTTAGCACGCCCGCCCACCCTCATTTACTTACCTCCCCCCGCCCACCAGCAGTAACGTGAGCGTAGGGACGCTGGAGGACGCTACTATGGACGCCCGATCGTAGATGCGCATGCGCATTAGAGCTACGGCCGCTGTACTAGCGACGGCGGCCGTAGCTCTGGATCAGGCCCTTGGACGCTAGCCTGTCTTATTGTTGGGTGGGAGTGTCCCGCTCTCCTCATTGGCTACATGCTTCTTTAAAGTTCCAGCATCGCCATTGCCATTGCCATTGCAGTGTTGCCGGTTATAGCGTTCCCTTGGTCTTGCTGCCAGCTATTGCCTTGTGCTCTTGTCGACTAATTTTTCTGTTGTGATATCTCCCGTTGGTTCCTCTGTGTCTGGCCCTCTGTTGCCTCTGCCTTTCGCCCAGTGTTACCTTCCATCTGTGAGTCTGTCTATTTCTCCCTTGTCTGTCCTTTGTTGTTTCAGCCCTCGTGCTTGTACTGTTCTATTCCATCTGCACTCCAGTCATATCTGGTAATACTATGCTATTCCTTCTGCACTACAGTGAAATCTGTTTAGTCTGTGCCACTCCATCTGCACTCCAGTCATATCTGGTAATGTGCTATTCCATCTGTAATACAGTCATATCTGTTTACTCTATGCCATTCCATCTGCACTCAAGTCATATCTGGTAAACTGTGCTATTCCTTCTGCTCCGCAGTCATATCTGTTTACTCTGTACCACTCCATCTGCACACCAGTTATCTGTGCTCCGTCTATCTTCTGTCTCTGTGGGCATTATTGTATTGCAGTCAGTCTGACTTTCATCTGCACCTACTCTCTCTCACTGGTTCTCTGTTTCTGTGTTCAATGGCCAGTCCGGAGAGTCCGCCTGCTGCACTCTAGTCTCTGTTCCCTGACACTGGTTACCATCTACTGGGGACTGTGACCTGCTGGGTGTCCTGCAGTCCAGACTATCCCCATCATCAGGGGCTCTAGCGAAAACCCAGTTAGATGTCATAACAGTTTCCATCCCTAGCTCATCTCCCCCTTCTTCTCCGCTCCCTGTTGGTGGCCCTCAGGGCTCTGTCCTTGGCCTGCTCCTTTTCTCCCTATACACCTTCTCCCTCATCAGCACTTTTTTTTATTTTTTTTTTTAGTCTTTTTATTATTACATTTTGCCAAAGAAAAAGCATGACATTTTTACAATATCTAATTTCTTGTCTATTTATCATTTACACATTTGTGTACATTCAACCCGTCTACATTAATATATGTTTCATTATAATTGTACTTAGTGAGTTTCCATGCACATTTATTCCCAACATTATAGCCATTAAATGTTTTTCTATTCTATGCTACGCCGCAAGGGAACTCCTCCACTCCCATATGCCCTATAACTGTATCAGTGGTTTACCTGCATACACACTAAGGGCCTGATCCAGACCTACGAATGAGCGCCGAGCGTATTAGCGCTCAGCGTAAAAACTTTGCACTCCCCCGACAATCCCCTTACTTTCATTTCATTACGCCAGCAAAACCCTACCCTAACTTTTCCCTGTGTTACGACGCATGCCCTTCGTACTAATGCGACGTAACAAGGTAACCCAGCCCATACTGTACGATTGAAATACCTCCCCCCGCTTACATTCACTAACTCCAGAGTATTTCCGGGATTCGTCTTTTTGTCACGCCCCTTTGTGCGCTTATATGCAAATGGTATGGACGCCCGATTCACGCTAAAGAAGTTACGACGTTACAAAGGAAAACATCTGCCACACGCATGCACAGAACGTTCTAATTGCCTATTATACGCTTACGGCCGGCGTAACAACGCGAGCGGCCGTAGGTCTGGATCAGGCCCTAAGTCCATACCACATAGTATTTGAAAAACAATTATGAATCTTGGTTCTAGTATCCAATGTGAGAGAGTTAATATACAGTTGCCACGTATTAAAAAACTGTTCGACCTTAGATTCCTTTGTCATTCCCCATCTATAATATTTGTGAGTTTTAAAGTCTAATTGTCTTTGGGCTTGGGATGTTAAGTAAGTGTCTAGCAATCCCTTTGCTTCTCTGTATGCTGTGAAGGTCTCAGTGGAAGGGTTTATTGTGTATTCCCTAAATGTAGAGGATACTGCTGTTTGTAGTAATTTTGTCTGGGCTGTTGATTCCTTTCGCTTTATGGACATGTAATTATGTGCCCTCTTATGACTGCTCTTGAGGCTTGCCAGAACAGTACTGGGTCCTCCCAATGCATCAAGTTAGTATCCGAGTATTCTTCCCCTTTGACCTTTAAATAAGCTTGAAACTCATCTGAATCTCTTAAGTATGCCGGGAAGCGCCATACTCGCGTCGTCATATTAGATATTGAGTGTTGCAGGTTGATATATATTGGAGTATGGTCTGAGACAACAATATCACCTATGGATGCATCTTGCGATATCAGAGTATCTGAGCAAGAAATAGTCAATCCTAGATAATGACCAATAGGCTCTTGAATGACGTGTAAAAGATTTTTCAGTCAGGTGTATTAGGGTCAACTAGGAGGTGCAGGGTTTGAAGATTTTGTATATGTTGCCATCGAGCATAGTTAGGGCGTCTTCCCGGTGGGAATTTATCCAGGGCAGAGTCTGCGACAGCATTTAGGTCTCCCCCCAGTATAAGGTTGGGTGTTTCTCTCTGCATTAAATATTGCGAAATTGCCCAGAAGAAACCAGAAACAGCTCCATTTGGCGCATATACATTTAATAGTGTGTATATAGTGTGGTTAATCACAATGGGGTAGATCCAGAACTCCGCTTGCAATACGTTTACTCGCGTAGCGTATTTACGCGTGCGTACCTTCTATACACTCCCCTTGGTACCCTTGAATGTACGTATTTTGTCCGAGATCCACTTTCCAAACCCTACCTTAACTTTTGCCCGACGTAACCGATGTCATCCACTCACGTACGTATGTGCAACACGTATTTACGCAGCTAAGCACGCCCATATTGTACACTTTAAATACAAAGCCCCGCCTACATAGCGTATTTTTTTTAGACGTAAAATTGGCACGCCCACACGTAAAGATTTACGCAACACATACGTGAATGGCCCATACGTTCACATTTACGCTACGTTATGGAGCGTATTTTCTATGGTGCGCATGCGCAGTACGTGTCCGCCACGCATAAATTCACTCACAAGCATTGTTCTGGATCTGGCCCAATATCTAAAAACACAAACCTAACCTCTGGATCTATTATTTGATTGTCAGTTTGATAGTTCAGGCCACTTCGTATAACTATCGCCACACCCCTTGAATTACTTCTATATGGGGCAGAGATACATTAATTAATCCAGCGATCCTTGAGAGTTGTGTTTCCTGCAGAAATGCTATATCTGCCCTGGATTTTTTAAGGAAAGTAGCTATTTTTTTCTTTTAATTGCCATATTCAGCCCTCCTACGTTCCATGAAATAATTCTAAAGCAAAGGGTGTGGACATTTGTGTTATGTCTAATCATAGTTGTTACTCTGTTCTATTGACATCTGTTTGTAATAGCTATTATAACAAAGGTTATAGAAAGTATCTTCAAAGTATATATTCATCATGAAACTTTCTCCTTTAGTGCACCAGTGTAGTTGTATACATTTAGCGTTGGCCAACATATGGTTAACAATACACCTGAAACAATTATCTCAGCATAAATAGCCTCCTTGCACCCATTATTCCCTCCTGATGAAACTACTAGTTGTAGAGAAACGCGTTGAGGTGTTGATGTGACTGCCAATCTGTACTTACTCTCCACTCAGTCACTTGAATTGACACTATCTCATTACTGCTGAATATAATCTGAAGTGTGCTACGGACGAATATTGGCCCATTGGTTTGTAACAGCAACCAGCCGGGCCTCTGCCTGTGCGGTCAAGCCGATTACCTGCTAAGGCTTCGCTATCAAGCAATTAACTATTCCAGAGGAAATAATACCACTGCGTCTATATCGGCATAGCAAGGAAATACAACCAGCCGAATAACAACATTGCCCGCCCGTACTGACCGGCATACATCGCTGATATCGGAGCTCCAGCATCGACTGATCACTATAGGACGGAGCTATAAGCATTTCTACATCACAGCCGCTGCATGCATACTGCCTGCGCCCGACTGAAAGTAGCATTCCGGGCATACTGAAAGGCACCTACAAAGCTAAGTATTGTTCCACTCTATTATTACCTGTCTTTATTGGTTTTTAACCATCCCCTCTGGTCTAATAGACTGCCGCACACCATATAAAGAATATAACAGACCATATGGTCTTGGAACTTTTTGCGGCTAAACAACTTGGGAGCTACAGCTTGACAAGCATAAATATAACAAATTACATCATTCAGGCCGATAATTTCCTGTGGTCCAACAGCTATACATTGTTTGAAAAGCACAAAATAAGGAGCCATATTATCAGCAACTATAACTTTTTTGCTCTCAAGTTCCAGTAGCAATAATTAAGGAAGATCGATATCACCTCCCATTCAGCAGTATAAACTACAATTACAACTTCATTATTACCTGTAGTGCAATATATCTATTTGTTCTATGTGTCGAGTGGCATAAATAGGAGCTGCCTGATCAACAGCTCTATATTAAAGCCCTACTTGGTGTCATACTAAGTAGTTAAATCTGTCTTATTGTCAGTCATCTGCTCTTTTATCTGTATTTTTAACATGTTTTAAATTAATTTTTCTTTTATGTTAATAATAAACAGCGAACTTTAGCAAGCACTCTGTATTTTCTCTTTTTCTTTTTTGTTGTATACAAGGGACTTATCCTCCCAGACAGAGCTGCAGCACTAGTTCCTGTTTTAAATTAATGCTAAAGTACACCTTTATGGCCACGGTGCTCCAGTAGATATACAGTTGTATAGACCTTTACAAATTTGTGTTATGTGTTTGTGTGTGATGCATGTTATTAACCTATCCCTTCAGGCGGCATGGAGACGTGGCTGATACCAACTGTTGGTGTAGTCCCTCTGTCCCGGCCACCAGAGGTGATTCCAATGAGATCCTCATCAGCACTTTTGGCTTCAACTACCACCTCTACCCCAAAATTACCTCTCCTTCCCTGACCTCAACCCCTCTCTTCTGTCTAAGATTTCTTTTATCCCTATCCACAAGGATGGCCAAACGCTTCCTCAAGCAAAACATGGACAAAACGTAAATCATTGCTTTTCCTTCCCCTAGGAATCCCCTCCTTCCCCTTTGGTGATATCTCTGTCTTCTCCCACGTTTGCTGCCTAGGTGGCCTATCCCCCCTCCACTTTACATACTTCATCTACGTCTATCCCTTCCTCCAGTGCTCACACCAGCAGTCCATTTCTTCCCCCCTCCTAATGTCTTCTGTTAGTCCATCCCTCCCACTTCCATCCTCCACCACTCCCCCTTTCCTTTGTACCCTCTTGCCCCCCTCTGCTACCCTTTACCCCCTCCCCACCTGGTGGCTCCCTCTCACTTGCCCTCGTTACCTCTCACTGTGCTCTATCCCCTTTTCCCTGACCTATGAAAGTCTAATCTGTTCAAGCTTGACACCTCATATTTTATCTTATTGTCTATTCTCGCTTCACTTTATTTTATTTTTATATATACATATATTTTTTTCTTTAAATGTTATATTTTTATATTTTATGTGATATTTGTAATCATTTTATTGTATCTTATAATGTACCATGCTGTCCATTCCTGCCCTGTGTGGCTGTACTGTGTTTTGTTGTTCTTTGTATGGCACTGCAGACACCTTGTGGCTGCGGGGAAGGCAGTCTTAGGGTTAGGATGTGGGGAAGGAAGGCTTAGGGTTAGGATGCGGGGAAGGAAGGCTTAGGGTTAGGGTAATGGAAGGGGATGGTTAGGGTAATGAAAGGGGAGGGTTAGGGTAAGGGTTAGGGCTAAATTCATACTTACAAATTCGCAGCAACGTCTCCTGTCTTGTGTGGAACTGGCTGGGAGAGAACAACCCTTTCCACAGCAGTGACCCACACCTGCTCTGAACACAGCGGGTTAGGAATTCAAGATCCAAATTCTTAGTGTGTATACTAATATAATCTCTGTTATCATCCAATTAAGGTGAAATTGTCATCTCAAAAGGTTTTTTGACCTACTTAAAAATCAGCAGACCCAATCGCCCAACCAATTTATAAGTATAAATGCACCTATATATATGGAGAGAGAGAGAGAGCATGTTATATATATATGCAGATAAATTAGCAAATTTTATTCCTCTGTGGCTTCAGTCTCCAGTAGGGTTATCGAATTATGTAAACTGTCTGGTTGGGATTTGGACCCCAAGAGCTTCTTCTTATCTAGAACCTATGAGGGGCATGTTTACTTTGATGAAAACGGGAAGGACCCTAATTTGTATGTTATCTAGGACTTCACAGTTTTCAACTGACTCTACTAAGTTCCATGTCCTATTTGTCAATCACCGGTTTGTTGAGGAAAACATTTTCCCTAGTATAAAGCATTACCAAATTATTTTACCAAATATTCCTATATAGATAGTTGGTTGCCATCTAGTGGACAATAGGCACAATGTAATTCTTATTAGGAATCACAGCTACTTGTGCATTGTAATTATTCTATAAACAGGTCTAAGCCCATGAAGCCCATGGGGATGAAAACAGTGGACCGGATTACGCGAGACAGAGGGAAGTGCACACCCCTGTCACCCCCCTCTGTCGTGCTGGCTAAGCCTACCTTAGAGTGTACACCCCCTTTCATTCCCTCTGTCGTGCGGCTTTATGCATTAAATGTGTCGGACGGATCAGTGGTCTGTAAGACCGCTGATCCGCTACAGTGTGGGAGCCCCCTCCCACACTATACACTTTACATACTTCCCCCGCCCGCTTTAGCGGGTGGAAGGGAAGCACAGCTCATTTCCTCGTAAGATTGCTGCTACGCTAGGGTTACTATAGTAACCCTAGCGTAACATCTGGAGGGCGCATGCACCCTCCAGTGAAGGCAGGACACTTACGCACCTTGATCTGAATACGGCCCCGTATTTTTAGAAGACTGTCATGATGCATTGGATAAAAATGCCCCATATGGTGAGATTTACATTTCATAAAAATTTTGCTTTAAAATGGTAGAATATCATTGATTTTGATAACCTTACGTATAATACATTAACCACTAGGCTGGATGAATAAAGTAGTTAGTATACCAGCTTTTCTGTTTGTGATACAGAGAGTAGGGGGTTTGGCAGTAAAGTTTTGTAAGTGATGAGATATTACATTTAAGAACTGACAATTCATACATAAGGTTTCAGATCATGCAAAATAAATAAAATGAATGAATTAAATAAAAGTATATGTATGTCTCTCGTGATTTCAGCATTGTTGTATCATATATTTGGATGTCAGCTAGTCATCACTTTCCTCACTAAAGCACATTGGACTGTGTTCACAGATCCGTTTTCACGTGGAGTTCCGTGCGTATTTTTATGTGCGTTTTAACTGCGCATGCGAAGAAACTTTAATTACGTAAGTTACGTTGAATATACGCACATAAGTGCCTAACGGACGGACTTGTGAATCGCTTTTGGTGAAATGCGTACGGATGGGCGGGGTTGAAAAACGGATGTGAAAATTTACATGAAAGTGGGTGGGGGCATACATATACACACGTAAAGAAAAGAGTGGTCTATGCATTCGTAAGTCCCCGATAGCACGGCCGTGAGTGGGGAGTGTCGGGGGTGTTGTTTGCGACGTGTGTGCTCGACGGATCTGTGAAAACGGTCCATTGACTTTTGTCATAATAAATCACATTTAATAATGTTATTTTTTTGTTTTTAAATAATTTACCTATCAAGCCCACTTCATTCTTACAGTATCACAGTTTTTGGGAAGTGTTTTATCTACAGTAGCTACTTAAATGAGGATGTAGTTCCATGTTTGGATCAGTTAGGGGGTAATGGAATACGGTTCTTGAAATAAATCTTAGCCAGAATGTGTGTTTTGTTTTGATTAACCCTTTCACAATCACATCATTCAAACCTAGGTGGGTCTCTGTTGGATTTGTACAGGTTATTTATCTTTATCCTCTTGGAGGAAACACTATAGTACCAGTCCAGACTACTTAAATTTTCAAATGTCCGTACTATTTTCATTAGGATTTTCCACATTTTACATGCATGAAAATAGATCCCAAGCAATAAAAAAAAATCATACTGGATCTATCAAATCTTTTGATCAGGGTTCTGATCTAATTGGATTCTTGTGATTTTATTATTTACTTGTTCAGCATTTTTTAGCTTTAGACAGTTATAGCCTGTATTTATTTGTATCACACATGACACAAGGTGATATATTTACTGTTTCTAGATAACAGGGTTAAAACCAAGTTGTACTTTTCAGCTGTTTACCCAGATTGTTGTAAGTCATAGAGTGTGCTGTATGGATTTCCAGCCAAGACGTTAATCATGGCCATTAAACAGACACTTTATCTTTCATGGGAAGCAAAGTGAAGTCTCCACACAAATAAGAGACATTTTCTGGCATGCATCCAGAATGAAAATAAACTCCTGGACGGTCGCTGCATTTTAAGTGAGCTGCTCTGATGCAACTTTTATTAAGCAAGATGTGAGATGTGTGATGGCATTGCAGGCACTACAACCTTCAGATCTACTCAGACTCACAGGAAACATTCAGTTGTATTATCGTACACCCATGGGGAATGTGATAAGCTATGATTGATTGACTTCACCCAGTGTCTACTTTAAAAGACACAAATATGTTGCCCCTTCTTTCATAAACTATGAATCCTGCTGCAGTCAAGCTGATTCTTTCTGTTTAAAAATAGAAAGCACTAGGTGCAGTCCATCCCTTCCCCCAATGAGTACCAAGCAGACCAGCCTATGAAGTGTTACTGAAAAGATTTCAGTGTGTTGCTGACATACAGTACAAACATTCTCCAAGCGGAATAGCACATGAACAAATCAGCCTAAGTAGTGTTGTGAATCCAGAGAGGAGGGAGACGTATGCAAGGAATAGAATGTCTGTAGAGGCTGCCGTACAGCATAGTCGCAAGAGGAAAAAGACATTAGACATTGTAGAAAAGTATCCTGCAAAACGAAGTGCAAGCTGGGGCATCCTTACTAACCAAGGTCAGTAAATCAGCAATGGCTTGCAGGCCTATAAAGCCATGGCATTTTCTAGAAGATTTTGATTGTACTTTTAGTTATCCATAATATATGCTACTAGGCACAATTTTATTAATCCAAAAAATCAGGATAAACATCTTAGTTTTAATAATATCTGGTATGATTAATGTTATCATCATAAATGTATAATTATTTTAGTAAATAGCTCTATCCACTGCATCTGGTATACCTGACATCTGATCTATAATGCATATATGCTAACTTTTTAGAATTAATCTCCAGGGTATTGATGGGGGGGGTGGCAACTTCTTCTTAAGGGTGTATCTGGTTCAGATTAATGCCTATAATAATATAAAGGGATTTAATGGGACATATAAAGCTCTATTAAGAGGGATCATTTGAGTACTATTAATCCCCATAATAGATGGCCCATACATGCCCCATAATAAACATCTTTCCCCATTTCCCACGTCACATACTTGTTTACTCTGCATTGCTGACTGCAATCACTGTGAGTAAGCTGCAGGCAAAGAAGCTCCCTGCAGCTGACATTAAATCAGCACCAGCTGCTGGGAACATATACTAGCAACTTACTGATGCCCCCTTCACACCAAAATCCCAGGTCCTACAGTATATGGGATAATGAACACTTGTGTTTTTTCAGTGTTGAATCCGTTCACACAGCACCTTTGTCCTGGGTAAATCCTTGGTTGTTGCCTTTCATACTGGTCCTGACTGCAGAGGCAAAGAGCGATACTTTTAATGGAACCCTGGTTGAAAAACCCAGAAACATCCTTTTACACTGTAGTGTATCTGGGTCCAACCCGTGAATAATACTGGTAGCGACCAAGCTCGTGACTCGGGTTGAACCTTTCACCAAAGTTATTCCCGGGTCCATTCCTTGGTGTGAAAGGGGTAACATATTGCACAAACATCTACCTGTGTCTGTAGCTGCTGGGGGAAGGGGCGACAGCTGTAAAGGTGCTCTACCTGTTCATGACACAGAATGTAATACTTTGTGCAAATCAGCACCGGGAAGCCGGAACCAGTGAACCAAAGCAAAGGGAGCACCTTTACAGGCCAGGGCCCACCTGCAGAGCAGTGCTATCCTTCCAGGAGATTAGCCCTCTCTCTAGCATGTATAAAAATGGGTCATTACTACAAATACGCTTTGGCACACAGCGCAGCATCCCAGGGCACATGCTTCAGAGGCTTCTGCATGCACGTTGAACCTGTACACCCTGACCTGTGTTTCTAGTTTTGGCATCTATTTATAAAAGGATTATTAGAAAATGGCTATAAAATGACTGGTTATACAGGACAGTTGATTTAATGGTAACTCCTAACTCTTAGCAAATGGAAAGCAGATTCTGGTGACTGGGTTTAGGTGGCACTGTCAATGTCAATGATGAGATAATATTTGGTGAGACCGTAACACTTATTTTTCTTTCATTTTTGCTAAATTCTGTACACACCACATTTTAAATGCAACTTAAGCCAGACTTAAGCCTTTTTGGGGTTTTTTTTTAACGTGATAATCACCCAATATTTGTGTAATGTTTGGCAAGTGTTGATTTGCCGAATGCTTACAAAATGATCCTCAAACACTCCAACTTGATAATTGAACTGTTCAATCAAACTGAATAATCAAACCAGCACTGTGCTGAACCTATCAATGGGTGCAGCATAGGAGGGAGATCATCCCTGTTATCGTGTAGTGTGTTGTCAGCTTACAATGTCCCCAGCTATCCAAACATTATCATACTTCCCAACTGTCCCGATTTCCGCATGACAGTCACGATTTCGGTGCGCTGTCCCGCTGTCCCGCCCGTTGTCTTGTTTGTCCCGCTAAGCAGAGAAATTATTTTTTTTTTTCATTTATTTGAGCTGCAATTAGCCAGTTGTCCAGCAGGTGACGATCTGGTAGAGGAGGCTCCGCACGCAGGAAATCACCTCTGCAGAGTTCCTGAGTGGCACTGTCTTCAGCCAGTATCCAGCATGTCTCCCCTGCTACCACTACCCTGCTCTGGACTGGTGAGTGGCCTGGAGGCCCCTACCCTATGCTTTGCTTGTCCTATCTGCATGGGCTGTGGATAGCTGTGGAGGGATACAGATAGTAAAAGGACCAGGGAGACTAACAGCCATAACAAGGGGCAGGTGAAGGCTGGCACTGTCAATGGGGGGCAGATGGAGGCTGTCAATTGGGGGTAGACATCACATTTGAGGCTGGCACTGGCAATAGGGGGCAGA
>WWET01000444.1:367215-379561 GCA_011038615.1 Limnodynastes dumerilii | reverse complement strand
ATTGACATTATATTTGCTATCTTGTTTTGTTTTGTTTGATTATTTGCAATAATTTAATTAATGGCACCTTATTGAAAAATTAGCTTTATATATGTTTTGCTTTATAACGCTATTTGTGTTTACCATTTTATTACTAAGACTATAAGCTACATTTTAATATATTAAAAGTAATATGTTACGATTAGTAATCTGTTTTTTTATTGTGTTGTATTATTGAAGGTGGTCTCCTAAGGGAGCTGAGTTTAACATTTACTTTTTATTTTATTTTAATCATTCAATTTTTATTTATTTAGTGATTTATCATTACTTGCCATTAGAGCGGATATATAATTTTAATTAAGTTATAGACAACAGCATCTAAATCGCCAGATCTTGAATTAGAAGGTCACTTGTTCTCTTATTTTTCTAAAACCTTTTTTTTATTATTTACATACCCTCCAACATGACCCATTCCATTAGGTACAAAATACTCTGCTCCTGAGTCTTCAACTGTCAGTTATTATGGGAACCACCTTTGTTGAACAGGCAAATAGTTTTTTAAATATCAGTTAATTCATTTAAACCTGGTAAGTGACGGAAGCTCAGGAGCGGATTAAATTGTACGTAATGGAATGGGTTATGTTGGATGGTCTGTATTTATTATATGGTCAAATGTTCAAAAATACCTTTTAAAAATGACTTAAATTTAACCATTAACAGGAATCTAGGAGTTATTACATGTAATTATTGATCCGATGATTAAATGTTATTGTGTATGAAGCAATTAATGATTTTAAGGGGTATATTATTTTTAGGAGGTGCTTAATTATGATGATGAAGGTGATATAGTGTGTTGTGGTTACAAGAATGCTTTCTGTATTTTATGGCACTCACGAAAATTCAGTGTGTTTTGAGTGGCAATTAAATTAATACATTATGTTGTTAAGCCCCATACACACTACATTTTTGTGTACTTTGCAACGAACAGGCATGATTGTTGCAGCGTACACACTTGCACTATATCATTCAAAACACTTCTTTATCGGGTGATTTGAAGGATTATTGTTTAAAAAACTGTAGTGTGTATGGACCTTAAGTTAAAGCGTTTACTAGCAAACAGTGTGTGCTGTGTAACAGTCACTAGGATGTAGTTTGGAATGCAATTATGGAATGGAATCTTATACACAATTCAACTTGATTATATTAAAAAACAATTATAATTAGTCATTCAAGTTTTGACTTTTTTTCCTTGGTTCAACTTTGTACCTACTGGAGAGGGGGCCTCAAAATGTCCTGTATAATCCTGGACAGTTAAGCTGAATGACACTGAGGCGCAAGAAGGGTAAGGTAAGTTTAGAGAAGGAGTCTGGGCATATAAAAGGGAGCATTAGAGGAGGCTGGGCACATAAAAGGGAGCATCAGAGGAGGTACATAAAATAAAAGGGAGCATCAGAGGAGGCTGGGCACATAAAAGGGAGCATCAGAGGAGGCTGGGCACATAAAAAGGGGACACAAGAGTAGGCTGGGCATATAAATGGGGGCATCAGGCTGGGCACGGCACATAAAAGGGGGCACAAGAGGAGGCTGGGCACATAAAAGGGAGCATCAGAGGAGGCTGGGCACATAAAAAGGGGACACAAGAGTAGGCTGGGCATATAAAAGGGGGCATCACAGGAGGCTGGGCACATAAAAGGGGGAGGTTGGGCACATTAAAGGGGACATCAGAGGAGGCTGAGCACAAAAAAGAGGGCAAAAGAGGTAGCTGGGAACCTAAAAGGGAGCACAAGAGGAGACTGGGCACATAGAGGGCATAACAGGAGGCATACCTTTTTTTTGGGGGGGTGGCACCCTGGGCTCTGCTAGGTCTAGAAATGGCACTGTTCATATCAGAAAATATCTTTGTTAGCAGGTGCATAAAAAGAAATGGTCTTGTTAACAAAGATATTTTCCAGTATGAATGTTCTTAATGTGTTCACTTTTTATTGATTAAATTACAAAAATCAGATGTTTGGATTATATTTGCAATGATAATAATCCAGAAGAGTAACATATTGAACTGAACCTGCAAATGTAATCCCACTGTGGGTATCAGTGTCAAAGGGGTTGATGGAGCCTCATAACCATCACCCCCTTTGGTCAATTTCTATTATTGTGGTTATTTTATGTTTATGCTTATTTTATTAATTTTATTTTATTTAACCGATTCGTGGGGGGGGGCCCCGAAAAAAATTAAGTGTGACGGGCCCCAAGATTTCTGTTGCTGGCCCTGCCAGCAGGGCCTTAGGCAGCCACCTATGCCTAGGTCCACCTCAGAGCACAACTAGTAAATGATGGGTAAGGTGCAAAATATGTGCCGCTTTATTGGCAATTAGGAAAATTCGAAAAATCCTCCACAGAAGTGCCCTGGTAATTCATATTCACCAATAGCAGTGGTTCCAATGTTTCAGATGCCCCACATATTGTGTCCCATTGCCACAAACATTTGCCTTCAAATTTTTGAAACCCATCAGACTCCACTAATTACTTTCCATGTACATGTCCCCTACATTTGTTTTCTTTTGTCTTTATAGCCAAAATTAAGTCACAGACTATAGTTTAGCTGCAACATATTCTTTCCATTTTGCACTTTGTCCTATGTGGTCAAGTTTATTTTGCTGAAAAGTAGCTTTACCCAAAAGCTCACTAAACAAAACAGCAGAATCCCAAATGAAAGTAATAAATAACTGATACTAATCACACCCATTTTTGTGCCATTTCGTAAAGCCATTATTTATTAATATAATTATATAATTTTCATTGGTCTCTAAAACACTCAGATCTAGGTTAAAAACCTAATTATGAGACATTCGTTTTAGTACAACTTAACGTTTAACTGCGTCAGTAATCTATTTGGTTAACAATATGCCTGATATTTAAGAGGTGAAACTCGTTCCTCGTAACTCTCGCTGAATTGATTCATTATAAATCTATTTCCATGTAAGTGAGCGTTTCTAAGATTAATTAAATAAAGGCCCCATGCTGCCAATAACAGGGACACTTGCTGCGGTCACCCGCTGCTCTATGCACATTCCATGGACCAATGCGACAACACAGCAGCAGCACCGTGCGTCACCAAGAGGGCAAGAGTGCTGCCGGAAGCGTGTATGGGCTCCTACGTTGGTGACCTGTTGTCATGGTAACGGTTTCTATGGCAGCGACGCACGCTTTCAGCAGCTCCGGGTGACGAGAACACCGAGACTGCAATGACCTCATACCCAGAGGCCCCGCGCAGAACCGGGGTACCCCGGGGTGTGCTCCGCTGGCTGCAGAGCCTGGATCTCACCTTCTTCCCGAGACACTTTAGAAGGTAACTGAGGCCGGTGATAGTGGGAGAGACCCGGCCACTGTGGCTGCAATAGGGCTGGAAGGAGTGAGAAGCGTCTGTACCAGAGATAGGCTTAGGAATCCATTTGTTCTGTTTAACCGCGTGTCAGATTAGATGGGGTATTAGTGCAGGGCTTTAAAATTAACATTTAGCTATTTTATCGACACACATTATTGCTTTTAGTGGATACTTGTTTTAGTTGGCATAGACACAGTATACACAATATGGAGCTGATCCAAAGTTTTAGCGCAGTGCGGATGTGCTTTATGTCCCATATGGTCTCGCTGAAACACGCAACTCTGGATAGGACGTGGGGGTAAGTGGCAGGCAGTGTTGCCAACTCTGAAACATAAAACAAGCAACCGAGACATTAAAAACAAGCCCAATCCAATCCCAAAAGCCCCAAAACAAGCCCAACCATATATATATATATACACCCCACACATCTATATCTATAAATACAAACGTCAATAATCAAGACAAATATTATGCAACATTGGGTGCCATATTTCTAGATTGCAAAATATAGTCAATTTTACTGGATATATATATATATCCAGTAAAATTGTCTATATTTTGCACTTTTTTGTATTAATATGATCACATGTCTTGCGTGAAGTTGTTCATAGTGTATATACTCACTATATTTGCAGTAAAATTACATTCGGTGCAGAGTGACAAGGAGGTTCAGCCGTAGGATAAATGGAGCATGAGCTGATATGGTATATAGTGGAAATTTTAGGAAGCCCTTACATGTTTCATCACACTGCTGGGATTTCATCAGAGGGTAATATATATTTAATATTATTATATATATATTTTTTTTTTTACATACCCTGATTCTATCTAGCTATCTAATTCTTTCTATCTATATCTGCAATACACACTAAATTAATCCCTCTCCTCCTATCTTATTATTATGTTAAGCTTCCCTCTACTCTAGCCCATACTATTCTATTGTATTCTATTCACACCTCATTCATACTCTATTTACAACCTATTAACTCCTTATTACCTACCCTACCAACCATTCACACCTCATATACTTTACCTGGCCTTTATCTTCTCCCCCGCTGGTCTGCCAACCCCTTCAAATAGAAAAAAAAAAAAAAAAACAAGCCCAAAAACCGCAACCCGCGGCCAGCAAAAAAAAGCAGCGACTCTGAAAAAAAACAAGCCCAATTCCGCTTGTTATAAGCCCCTAGATGGCTTAAAGGGGGGTGCCCAGTAAGCCAGCCCCCCTTTAGGTCACGCTGCCCTTCTCCAAACCATGGTCACATAGACCACGGCTCACACAGACGCTGTCCATATCAGATAACACAAGCAGCTTTCAGCTTAACTGTCCTGGATATACAGGGCTCCTACGCTCTGAGGCAGTGTTATTCGTTGGAATAGATTTGGTCCTTCAGGGCTCCCGTAGGAGCCTTGTATATCCCGGACAGTAAAGCTAAATGACGTCATTCTTCACTGAGCCGCAGAGGAAGGAGCAAGAGGGAGGAGGTAAAGGAAAGTTTAAAATAGGTTTTTAATAAAAAGTTGAAAGGCTGGGCACATATAAGTGGGCACAAAAAGAGGTTGAACACATATAAGGAGGCAGAAAACGAGGCTAGGTACATAAGGGGGCACAAAAGGAGGCTAGGCACATATAAGGGGGCACAAAAGGAGGCTGGGCACTTATAAGGGGGCACAAAAGGAGGCTGGACACATATAAGGGGACACAAAAGGAGGCTGAACAAATAAGGAGACACAAAAGGAGGCTGGACACATATAAGGGGACACAAAAGGAGGCTAAACAAATATAAGGAAACACAAAAGGAGGCTAAACACATATAAGGGGATGGAAGTAAAAGGCTGTATGCATACCTTTTTTCCGATTTTTTTTCCTACCCTGGGCTCTGCTAGGTCTAGAAATGGGACTGAACACAATCCCCTCCCCCATCCCTTGCAGTTGGAGCTGTATGGTCTCTGCCACTTTCTATGCATTTAAATGGGTTTTTAATGTTTGTACGTGAAGCATTTAATGCACCAATTTAAATGCTTTTTTCATCAGGTACATAAATGCCAGAGGATAGTAGTAGCGGTATCCTGTTGCTATGCTGGTATTAAAAAAAATATATAAAAGTAAAAAAAAATTTAATCTTTATTTAATAAACAAATGTTATCTTTTTTTTTTATTTGGATAGAACGTGGGGGTAAGTGGCAGGGCCGTTTCTAAGGGTGAGTGAGCAATGCTATTGCATGGGGCGTTCCCCTAGATGGCTTAAAGGGGGGTGCCCAGTAAGGAAGTCCCCCTTTAGGTCATGCCAGTATATAGGCCTGATTTAATTAACCACACTGCATGGTCATGGTGCTTTTCCCGTGAATATACATCACAGATTTTCTCGCACCTCATACATGAACATGTCTATAAAAACGATTATAGACAGGAATGGGGCCCTAAGAGTTTTCTGTGCAAAATGTAAGTACTTTCCCTGCATGCAAAAGAGTTAAATAAGTGAGCACCCCTTGCAAATGGTTTAGCCAAGCTTACTCCAAAGCTCTGGATGAGCCTCACAAATGTATTGGGCAGCAGCGCGACCATTTTTCTGTGCTCGCGTCTAATGGAAGCGCCCAGGATCAGCCCCTATACTGTATTTCATTTTATTACATATTTTTTTCTAGTGCCATCATGTTATGTAGAGCTTTACATTTTTAAATAATCATTAAAAAGCAAGACTCTGTTTTACATATCAGAGGAAATGCTTTCGGCCTAGCTTCATATTACAAGTGTACACAAGACAACTTAACTCTTGCACCAATATTTGGATCCATATTAGGTTTAGCAAAGTTTTGTCACCATAAATAACACAATTAATCAGGGCCCGTGCAACAATGTTTTGATAACTGGGGACCTGATTCAGAATTAAGAAGGTGCTTAAAATAAGAGAAGAAAGTTACTCCTGGGTTAAACCATGTTGATTGCAGGGGAATCATATTTCATCTGTTGCAAACAGTATTAGAGTTAAGAGGTGATATTTGCTATCCCAAGTCTAAATAACAGTGTGATAGTAACGCTGGTCAGTATCTGTGTGCAGTAAGCAATTCAAAGATATATCCCTGCATGCAAAGAATGCAATTAACTTGACTCCCCCCTGCAATCAACATGGTTTAGCCCAGGACTTACTTTCCTCTCTTATTTTAAGCACCTTCTTAAGTCTGAATCAGACCCTGGGTGATATGGGTTACAGGTTTTTATAATAGTGGATTGCGGAGAGGTGTAAGCAACATAAGAAAACTCAGAAACACTTTGCACCAGTGTTTAGTAAAATAGATTTTAGTTTTAATAAATATTTTCCAGGATGTTTCAGATTAGCAGAAAACTTGTCTTGTATTCACAATGTGGAACAAGTAACACAGGTCATATCAAGCTTGACAAATGTATCGGATGAAATACTGGCACATCAGAGTATATAAAACAGTTACAATCAGAGGCAAATGTAACAGCTAAAATACTATGGCAGCAGAGCATAAGAAACAGCTTCAATCAGGAGATAACCATCAAGAGTAGAAATGTTGACTTATACCGTGTTCAGATTGCCACTGCCTAAAAAGCCAGCTTTTTAGGCAGTGGGCAAAATTTTGAAAAGTTTAGCCTGGTGTTATTCAATACCAGACATAAAATTGACTGCTATTCTTACACTAAATTACCACTAATTTGCCTAAAAAATTAGTTATCTATATGTACAATTATCAAATTACACCTAACCAAACAGCTCTTAAAACTATTATGGATTTACAATAGAGCCTGTCCACCAGCAGTCTGTGCCATGGCTCCTTATACCCTCTGAACGTCTTTCCAATGCAGGTGCATTGTATATTAAAGTCTTTTCTGAGGAATTGACATCTGAAAGTGTATTATGGAGACTTCACCTCTATTCCTTTTCTCTCCTAGCTTTCTAAACTCCCGACTCAGCTGATCCGCTACCTGGAATGTCTCCCTCAGCCCTTTTCCCAGCTTCCCCACCAACTCCAACACTTACTCTCTACCCCTCAGCCCCTCTCTCTCTGACTCTCTCCACTGTCTGCTCCCTCCGATGTCACCGCTGTCTCTCACACACTTCTTCCGACCATCAGCACCTTCTTTCTGATCTGTTACACTCTCTCCCGACCCTCCGTCTCTCTCTCTCTCTATATATATATCTCCGCTGTCACCTTCACTCCACTGCGCACCCTCTGTCTCTCTCTATATCTCCGCTGTCACCTTCACTCCACTGTGCACTCGCTGGCTGTCTCTCTCTATATCTCCGCTGTCACCTTCACTCCTCTGCGCACCCTCTGTCTCTCTCGATATCTCCGCTGTCACCTTCACTCCACTGTGCACTCGCTGGCTGTCTCTCTCTATATCTCCGCTGTCACCTTCACTCCACTGTGCACTCGCTGACTGTCTCTCTCTATATCTCCGCTGTCAACAACACTGTTTCCCGACTCTGCTTTCCTCTTAGGACACTCCTCACACAGACACCCGGCTCCTCACACTGTCGCCTCACACCAACTGCCAACTCCAACTGACTTTTCCCAGATCCTTCTAGAAAACCTGGCAAGCTACCTAGTGTGCCTCTATTGGCTGGCTGTTTGCCTAGTAACAGTCCTCACACTTCAGCTGGCTGTTACCCTGGTAACAGCCCTCGCGCTGCTTGTACACCTATCTGCTGGCTGCCTCCCGGCTATAGCCCTTGCGCACCCTGCAATCCCCAACCCTCAATCTTGCACTGTGCCACATGTTTGGCGATACTGCGAAATATAAATATGCGTCTTTGTTTAACAATTTAACACCAGTGACCATACTAGATTATAGTAAGCGTCATAAAAACACAATCATGTAACCACAATAATAGAAAGTAAATCATAGTCATCACTATACAATACGGACAGTGTCCTAGTCTCTGCTCTACAATTCCCACTTCATCTTAAAAAATGTTACTCAATATAATAAATATAAAAATATAATAATAAGTTAATCAATATAATAATAAATCTTATCATTCAGGTCTCCCCAACCTCCCAGTATTCCCAATTTATGTCTCTCCTGGGTGCTAATATTTCACATCATGTCTCTCCAGCTCCCAGTATCCCTATCATGTCTCTGCAGCCCCCCAGTATTCCTAATCATGTCTCTCCAGCTCCCCATCATGTGTCTCCAGCCCCCCAGTATTCCTAATCATGTCTCTCCAGCCCCCCCAGTATTCCCTAGCATGTCTCTCCAGCTCCCCAGCTCTTCATCATGTGTCTCCAGTCACCCTATATTACCTAAGTTGTCTTCCCTTCCTTCGCGGTGCGCGCTCCGTTTCCTTCCTGGTGATGCTGGTGTCACAAGTAAGAAGTGTCCTTTCCATGCAGGAAGTTGCTGCTATCAGCTGCCAGGCAGAACACAAAGCAGCTGATACCAAACCCTGGCAGCTAAAAGGGGCTTTGCTATCAGCTGCTCTGTGTAACTGCAACGGCGGCTGATAGCAGGGACCTCCTGTCAGCTGTGTGCTGCGGCGGGGAGCGGGAGGATTATCGGTGCCTCTCCAGCCTGGTGCCATCCTGCAACGCATCTTCCCGCTTACTGCATCGCGCCAGCACTGCAAATAATAGATCAAATGCTTTCAAATAGCTCCTGAAGCTCATAGCAGTAACACACTGTATCTGAATCATATTATTTATCTTCGTGGAGTCAATAATAAAATGTAAGGATTTTTTTTTTATGCCTTTTGTCAAACCAGTGTCTATCTGTGCTTGGGTGCAGTGTTATGCCATAAGCTTACCTTGAGAAAAATGTACTTGTTTTAGAGACTTATGCAATGGATACATCACAGCTGAAATCATGTATTGGTATTATCCAGAGGATATTCAATTGCATTCATTTGACAATGGAACATCTATATCCACAAAATTAAGCAATTGGTCACAACTAGAGAAGGTAAACTTTCAGCATTTATACAATAAATTCTCCAAACAATATAAAATGATATCAAATAATATCGTTCATGTCTTCTTCACAGTTCTTTATAAAAAGGAAACTGAATGTTGCTAAGGAATTAATTGATGGAACAATGCATTGTAAGCCGGGAGCAGCCGAATTACTTTTACAAGAAATTTATGTTCTGCTAACAAACAAAAGGTAAGAGTTGTATTGCATATTATGGTGAATTTCATGCTTACCATTTATACCGTGCAGTGAAGCAGGACAAGTGTATTAGTGCAACAAATGATTGTCCAAATTGACACCTGGGATCCTGCAAATAAAATAAACCCTATACATTCATGCAGTCACAGCTCATCTTTTATTCCTGACACATGTATGGTCAGTACAAGGCCGCGTCACATTGGGCCTGATCCAGACCTACGCCGATGCGCTGTGCTTACTAAAGCACAGGGTATAGGCATGCACTCCCCCCGACACTCCCCCATGTCCCTGCGTATTTACCCTCGCTTACACCAGCTGAAGGCTACCCTAACTTCAGCCGGCATAAGTGAGGGTAAATACGCTGGGACTGGAGCATATTTATTAAAACCCCTCCCTCCCTCATTACACTACTTCCCCCTGTCTACCTACACTAAACTTTGCATAGTAACGGCGAGGAACGCCCCCTCAGCCGTTACTATGCTGCTACTACGGACGCCCGATCCTCGATCGGGCGTTGCCGTAGTTACCACAGCCACCATCTGGCTGATGCATGCGCACATCGGCTTTTCAGCCGATCTTACGCTTACGCCCGGCGTATTAACCAAATGGTTTAGCTGAGCTGCACACTTGCACCTGTTTTGCCCTTACTCCCAAACACTGAATCATCCCCATTTGTGAATCTCCTTACGCCTTGATTTAGTTAGCTTATGCTTGCATAATAAAAATGGCATCTTATCAGTGTTTTTTTCCTCCATTTTTATTATTTTTATGTACCCAGAATCTCACACTGGGTATATAGTAATTGGTACAGCTCTTATAAACTAATGTGATAGAAACAGCTACTGTAGAACCCTGGTAAGGTTTGGTTTGAAAACAAGAATGTCTTAAGTTATAGGAGAAAAAGAGAATTCAATTACAAAGCAAAATGCTACTGCCCAAATAAAGGGGAAACCATTGATTTTCTGCCTCTAAAGATAAAAGACTAGATGGAAAATGTGGATGTTTTACGTACTTTGCTTACAGAAAATGTGCTGTGTTTTGCTACAGCGCATTCATACACAAACGCTCTAATCTGCAACCTCAGGATCCAAGCTTCTATGCTTGAAGCCTTCCCATTTACGGGGCAGGAAGAGGCGGGTTTTGTACGTCTGGTAGCCACGGTGGGAGGGGATGGGATGTTAATTGTACAGTAAGGGCTTGGTTAAACTTGTATAGTCCTAATTTATGCACAATCCCCATTTTACATGGAGCAAAAATTTTAAGGAATCGGAAGTCCCAGGCATGCAGGGTAGTGACCTGCCCTCACACACAATGCCATTTGAATCCCACAGTGACACAGTGGTGGCAGAGTTCTTCGGACAGCACTGTCCTCTTCATTTCCTATGGGGGCAGTATGTGAGCATAATCCAGTAAGAGTCACTTGTTTCTGCTTACACTTCATGTGTTCCCGAAAGACATGCAATTATAGTTATCTGTACCTGGTGATGCTCAGTTCTGTCCTCCCACAGTGATTGCATTTCCATTCACTCCACTTCATACTAGTGGAAAATATATATATATATACAAGTGCTGGGTGGGATGATTGGATGGATATTGGGCTTCTCATCCACCGATTTTTCCTATGTATCCAAAACCAGTTTTGACAAATGCAAAATTTTTATTGTTACATATTAAAAAATACCTTTTGATAAAGGGTCAGAACTATCCAGGACGATGAAGTAGACTTCACAGATCGACATTATCAAGAGAAGCTGCCAATGGTCGCAAGAGCTACAGCTATAAAATCTATAAAAGATAATATAACCTTGAGTGAGATTCTGGCTGAGCCGGATATTATTGTCAACCAACAAAAAGTTCAAGCTGTGATTGATTTACATTTGCATCAGAGACAGCAAGAGAGGATTGATGACCCAAGTGAGTAGCGTGTGACACTCTGGCTTCCTAGTTCTCTTTGTATAATGACAATAATTTTACCACAGTTTTTTATCCATGACATAGCACTATTCACTAAGGGTAATAAAGGGCTGTATAATGCATCTGGTCATCTGTACCACTATGTGTGTCATTAGACAAACTTCTACTAGTACTAACAAAGAATAGATGTACATTAATCATCACTTGTCCATCTTTCTGTAAACAAGAGGGTTCTTATATTACCCTTTAATTCTACATTCTGCATGCTGTAAGGGACGTTTTGTTACGTGTAATCCACATGAGAAAGTAAAAGGAACATTTGATGAAGAGTAACTAACCTCTCTGCTGCTACGTCTCCATACACTCTGGAAATGCAGGGTTGTATAATGTATTTGGAAGGGTTACAAGCTGTTATAGTACAACAGAAGCTTCAGTTGTAGTATTTATGCTTTAAAGCAGTGCTCCTCAACCAGTGTGCCGTGGCACACCAGTGTGCCACGGGATGTTTCCAAATGTGCCACGGTGCAGTGCCTCCAACAGGAGAAAAAGCACTGGAAGACCTTGCCTAAGGAAATAAGGGGATACTGGGGAGGCAGCAGAATACATGAATAGGGACTACTGGCTAACATAGTTACATTAGTTATAATTAGTTAGAAATAATGTACTTTGTAATTCCAATTTTTTTTGTATATTAGCTTTTGGTGTGCTGTGGAATTCTGGGAAAGGCTTAGGTGTGCCGAGAGTGAGAAAAGGTTGAGGAGCACTGCATTAAAGCAATGGAAAAATGAACTTACAGGAAAATATCAAAATATATCTATATTTACTTTTACCCTAAAAATAAACTGCAACCTTGCGATACACTAGCTGTGATTCTATTGGATTCATTGGATCAGGGCCAGTGAGTGCTACTGTGTTGTACAGCTTCACAACATCTGCGTTCA
>WWET01000444.1:338944-356690 GCA_011038615.1 Limnodynastes dumerilii | reverse complement strand
TGCTATACTATATATGAGTTAAACTAGGAAGGGGGCTGCAATATCTAATTAAAACTGGGGAGGGGGCCTGATTAGAGGCCTGAAGGGGAATATGGAGAGGACATAGAGGCCTGAAGGGGCATGTGATGGGTGGCATATAAAGGGGGGGGCAGGCCAAACTTTGCCTAGGGTACCCAGGGACCTAGCACCGGCCCTGCAAATGGATAGGGACTCACCTACAGGAGGTGCCTTGACGCTGGGCAGGTGAGCTTAAACCAATATAGCTATATTGTGAACTAAACCTCCTTTTTAGTTATGTGCTGACACATAGTGTTATATAATGTATGTTTGGAGTGCCGGACCTTTTTTGTTCTTCGTTATTAAATTTTTAAGTTTAAGTATTTGAAACCAAGGGCTAGATTTACTAAACTGCTGAAAAAGAAAAGTGAAGATGTTGCCCATAGCAACCAATGAGATTCTAGATCTCACTTTCCTATTTCATACTAGAGATCTCAGCTAGAATCAGATTGATTGCTATGGGCAATGGGGCTGATTCAGACCTGCACTTCCACCTTTGTTGAGGTGCAAGTGTAGACCTGAGCAATACCATGTACTGCAAGGGAAGGCACATTTACATGCTGAAAGCAGAATTAGAATTGAGGTGAGGTTTCTTAGCTCAATTCTAATTTACAGATTAAACATAAAGCTATGCAGTGTGTTTGTTCTATGTGCAAGAGTAAAGTATTTTCCCTGCATGCAAAAGAATTAAAATTAATCAGAGTTGTCGATTTTTAAAGCTACAGATGCCTGCAGGGGACGGGGCTTAATGACACAATTTATGCCCCAACACCGAGTATCAATCACCCCCTTTCAAGGTTTACTAGGGGTGGGGACGGAGTTTGATGACGCAAATTGCGTCATGAAGTTCCTCCCTGCCCTGCCTAGTGACAGTAGGACACTAGTGTTGCCAGGCAAGGGGGCAGGACTTGAGGCCGTGGTTTGCATGAAACTGCGAGCCTCAAACCGTCTGGAGATCTGCAGGCTCTCCCGGAATACCAGGAGAACTGCTCGAATTTTGAGAGTCTCCCAGATATTCCAGGAGAGTTGGGAACCCTGAAATGAATTATCACCCCACAAACTGCAAAATGGTTTAGCTGAGCTGTACACTTGCACCTGTTTTAGCCCTTACTCACAAACTCTGAATCAGCCCCAATATCTCCATTTTTCCTTTTCCGCAGTTAAGTAAATCTAGCCATAATTTCTAGGAATACTGACCTGGGGCTAAATTTACTAAGCTAAGGAAAAGGTAAAATGGAAGATGTTGCTCATAGTACCAATGAGATTCTAGCTCTCTTTCCTATTACATACTAGAGAATGTCAGCTAGAATCTGATTGGTTGCTATGGACAACATCTTCACTGTTGCTTTTTTTGCTGTTTAGTAAATCTAGACCCAGGAATCTAACTGACATTGTATGGAAACTTAGGAAAAAAATGTTGCGCAGCTTTAAAGAGCAAAACAGAGATTGAATACACACATAATAATATGATGTGATATGAATAATATTACATAACTGACAGATATTCATAGTTGATGCACATTGCAGAATGAAAGTATAGATCTTTAAATTTGAACAACTTTTGCATGTTTTACAGCTATTAAATAACTTTTATATACCTTATATAACCAAGCAAAATGTGCCTGCAACTGTATCATAAAAGAATATATCACATTTTATTGTAAAACAACTTGTATAAAGTTATGTGCTGTTTGAATGAACCCGGAATGTGATACAATATATTAGTGGGAGTAATTTACCTGGTGTACTCATAAAGAGCAGGAACGATGCTTGCATAGTGTCTCCTAATAGCAAGCAAGGCCCCAGTGTATCCACACAGTATCAGCAGTTCATTGCGTACTCTGTAAAGAGACATATAGAATAGGTTCAAAAAGGTTCACACAGAATGCCCTATTTTATAAAGGTCATTTCCAATTTACATTATGGTTGACGGGAAGAGAGGGATGAGGCTCACCGAGGATAATCACTATAATTGCCTGTCTATGGGGCATTCTGAAATGGTGATATTACTGCTGAATTTCAGTCACAGGAGCAGACACGAGTTGTAGAATGTAACCTAACATCAGATATACCAGTGTTTTCTTCAGCACTGTGACTTTGATATATGCTTCTCAGTAGTCATATTACAGCTGTTTTCTTTCTGTTTTGACTCAATTACTAAATGGATCCCCACAACTGACAAACTACAACTTTTGACTATATACCTTGATGAATTTAAGCTTACAGATATGTCTACTTAGGGCATGAGGAAGAATACTCACTCACTACATTTATGAAGTACTAATCGCTCCGTTCTGATGTAACTGAGAAGGTCAAGGATAGGGCAAACAGAATCCAAGGTCCAATCAGAACTGCTAATTTGTTCTGTACAAAAGTAGGAAGCAAAAAAAATCATCAATATGGTAATCATAAAAATATTTAAAGTTTTAGGATAACAGTCATTTATCCTCAGTTCAGGCTCTTTATAATGTTAATCATATTTTACTTATCTTGTTGGCTACAACAAATTTTTTTTTATACCAGGTGTGTGATTTTATAAGAAATTGTTTCATATTGTTATATCGCCAGATATATATTATATTGTAATAATTTAAAACTTTACAAAAATATTTGAATATCAGAAGTTACCCACGAGCTAGGTTACCATGGCTAAAAATCACATAAATCCTTCATGGCCTGAAATCTTTAATAATTTAGATGGTCCATGTCTTGTAATGAAGTGGGTCTGATAAACGCACCCTGTGTGTCTTACACGTCATGCATTATGAATGAATTTGCAGCCTGATCCAGAGGCAGTTGTAAGTTGAGGATGCGTCTAAATCTGGATTGGGTGCACTTGCGAGTATGGGATAGAATGCACTGCAATGTACAGTATGCTGCAAAGCACAGATTTCATACTAGTCATTTCCATTTTGCGACTATGCACTATGGACCGGATTTAGATGTAGAATCGACAGGGTACTTTCGCAGACCGTTCATATCAGTACCCTGTGCGTTCCTACTATGTATGCATGCAGAGACCTGTTACGCACAACTGATGCGACATTCTGTGCCACAACGCCCTCCGATAGTGGTGTTCGCACGGTGGGCGGGATCATCTATGCAGATCGTACAATAAGGGCTTGGCTAAGCTGCATTACAAACCCGCCCCATTTTACATCCATGCGTGCAAGGGCATTATGCTACCCTCGCTCGGATGAATTTTAGGATTGCATGCACTGAAGTCCATTCCATGCAAATGGACCTACGTGCATACGATCTTAATGGTTATTTTACAGCCATCATATAATATTTTTATTGTGTTACAAACGTAAATGATGCTCCCAATAGGACAGAAATCCATGCATTTGGCTTCCATGGAGATACGTCTTGGACTTAGATATGATCCTTATGATCAAGTGCAAATGTTTAAACGTATAAAGCCACGGTCAGATCTGTATCGGGTGCACACCCAGGTAGCTCACTGGCTATGGGGTAAATCCAGAACAATGTCTGAGAGTGAATTTACGCTAGCCGCTAGCGTAAATTCACACAGTACTTACGGCGCATGCGCACGTCAGTTGTTACACCACGTAAGTCATAGCGTAAGGGGCAGACACGTATTAGTGGCGTATCAATGTACAAAGGGGCGTGCCAGCATACGCCACCCGTATTTACGCTTCGAAGGTGGGATGAAGCATTTAAATCATACAGTATGGGCGTCCTTAGCAGTGTAGTTACGTGTGTGAAGTCCGTCCACTAGTGGTTACGCAGCGCAAAGTTCAGGTAGTTTATGGAAAGCGCAAGGCGCCTAAAATACGTACTTGAGAAGGGTGTGCCGAGGGGAGAGCTAGCGTAAGTAGGCAGCATAGTAAAAGTGTAGCTCTGGATCTGGCCCTATGTGTCTCCACATATACACGCCCTGATGAAACGCATCTCAGAACACAAGTTCCGTCAGAGTAATCTATGCCAAGGACTGCATGGGACAGTTGGGCCATGGTTTCTGAGCATGCCCAGTGTGTGTAAATATACTGATTATAGTGTGTCTATTGTCAATATAAACTTAGTAAGTTCTGTTCCTGATTGTCTCTTCTTACAACACCACAATTACCGATTCTATGGATTTTCGAAAGGGTTGTTTTCTACCAGCCAGTTGCGAACTGGCTATGAAATCGATTGCTTCTGCCTCACTGAGGAGAAGCAATCGATCATACACAGAATTAAGATGCAGCGTCGAATGGTGAGTATTTATGTAACCCCAACATTATCCTAATCCTTACCCTATCCCTCCCCTTCCATTACCCTAACCCTCCACTTGAATTACACCAGCCCCAGGACTCCCTTCCCTGCAGCCTAACTCAAAGACTCCCTTCCCCACAGCCTGAACCTAGGACTCTCCTCTCCACAGCTTGACCCTAAGACTCCCTTCACTGCAGCCTAAGCCTAAACTTCCTTTACCTACTCCCTACATCCTAACTCTAAGACTCCCCTCCCTGCAGCCTAATTCTAAGACTACCCTTCCTGCAGCCTAACCCTAATACTCCCCATAGACTTTCCTGTAATACTTACCTGTCCAGTTCGGTGTGGTGGGTCTACTGTAGTGCGACGGGTCTGCGGTAGCAGTTTCCAAATTAATGAATGGGTTAGTATGCCGAAAATTAAATTCAGCATACTGACCCATTCATTAGTGAAAGTTTCTAATTAGTAATATTTTAAAAATGAACTTTCAGCTGCCTGTATTTCAAAAAACTTTTGTTCCACAAAAGGCATCCCCTGATTCCACATAGAAGGAAAAACATCAATAAGATTTTCTTTTAAGGCAGAATAACTGTTAAAATATATTTTAAGAAAAAAATAAAAAATCTCGATTATCTGGTGACATTTAGTGACATTTAAGTCTTGTGTCATTACCTTTTACATAACTGATCCCAATTGGAAGAGCCTTTTCAGGTTCTGAACTCAACAAATAAAATTTCACAGCTTGAAAGATGTCTCCTTCTCCATAGCAGCTCTTTGCAAGCTGTGAGCATTCTTCCATGAAAGGTAAGTTACACTGAAAATTATTAAAATGAAAGACTTAGTGTAACAAGAGATCATGGAAATCAACTGGATCACACATGTTTAATAACCATTATACAGTAAATGGATTTGACCAGGGCTTCTACTGAAAAATTACATCTGGCTACTCTGTATAGCAATCATTTATCTTTTAACACCAGCCTTTAGCTTTATCAAGGTTACAAACAGCAACATAATGAGATAGAAAAAGATGAAAATGCTATTCCCGGAACCCATTTTCCAACTTCTAAAACACCCCACATGTATTACAAGAACTGGAACAATGCAACAATACATTTTTCCTTCTCCATTATATACTGTAGAATGGCATTCTACACTTTCTGTAAAGTACATTCACTCTGTTGGTGCAGTTGTTAGTTACAAATTCTATGCCCAGTGTAGAGCTGTGTTATTTTTTATTGTTAAAAGTATGCAATTAAAGTAGCTTGTGTGGTGGGATATTTAAAAAGTCTGTCCAACCCATGTTAGAACACCCTATACAACCATTTGAACATAAGATGTTGTATATCCAGATGGGTACATCTGATCATTCCACACATTTGGGAATGCATTTGTGTGCACAACTCTATGTGATGTCACGTAAAATGAGGAAAATATTTTGATGCTAACTATTAAACATTTCACTCATCTCATTCCTCACAATGGGCTGGATCAAGACTTCCCAGTTTTGTGCATGAGAATTAGACTACAATCAAGACTTCCCAGTTTTGTGCATGAGAATCAGAATAGACTACAACACATTCCGACCATTCCAGACTCCCAGAGGGGCTGGATCACAAGTGGGTGTTACCTCTTCGCCCAGTTACAGAGCAGGCCTTCCCGCTTTTTTGTGTACCTGTCCAGGTTTTGTGTACTTATTGGACATTCTATTTGTTTGAAGTGGAAAACTTATTGAGAGGGGATTCAAAGGAAATGCAAGTTTGGATCAGACCCATTACATTTACGGATGCGGTTTACGGATATGATGGTCTTCTTTTTGTAAAAAAGCTGAAGGGAGACTGCCGGCAGTAATGTGACTCCTGGAGCCCCTGAGAGTCATCCGCCAAAAGGTAAGTGTTCTTAGCTAACCCAACCCATAACTCTTTCCTAACCCTAACCCTCCATTTCCTACAGCCTAACCCTAACCCTCAATTTCCTGCAGCCAAACCCTAACCATCCTTTTCCTGCAGCCTAACCCTAACCCTCCATTTCCTGCAGCCTAACCCTAACCCTCCATTTCCTGCAGCCTAACCCTAATAATCCATTTCCTACAGCCTAACCCTAACCATCCATTTCCTGCAGCCTAACCCTAGACTTACCTTAATCCTCCATGCCTCACAGCCAAACCCTAACCGTCCTTGACCCACAGCCTAATCATAACCCTCCATGTCCCACAGCCTTACCCTAACCTTCCCCGTATGCTGACGCTAACCTTATACTAGCTGCAGCTGATGCGGCCTATCCCTAATATACCCGCCGCAACCGCCATAGCCTGTAGCTATTGAGAAATAGGGAAAACAAGTTCTTTTTATATTGTCAAATTGTTTCGAACAATAATACAGGTGTCATTCAGCTGGCGGCTTTATCATTTTCTAAGTAGGGCCGGCCGAACCGGCAACTGTGCCCCACCTTTACTTAACACGGTAAGCATGTTGTTTAACAAAAAGTCTCGCCATCTTATATATTTATTTTTATCTGCTAGCTTAGAAATAGCCTTGTAAGAAAGCCAATAATAATGTTAGATAGTACAGCACATTGTACAGGAAATAAATTCTGTTTGACCAAATTAAGTGAATTAATGTGTCTGCTTAACACTGCATGTTGAAAATCATAAATCCACACTTTCAAGTCTTCTAGCATCAATTGTATGAGTCTCTATAATGAATTATACTCTTAGTAATTGGTAATATGCTGATTCTATATAAATAATATCAGTATGATAACATTCCATTTCTGAAACATACTTTGCTGTGCAGGTCGTTAATCTCTGCAGTGCATCCTGGGTAAAATGCACACAACTTGATTAAAAAGAGTTCATTGTTTGGTATCATTCGAAGGAGATCTGCTGCCAAGTCCCTGTAAAAATAAATGATGCTTACATACATATCAGCAGGCCTCGCAAACAAAGCATTCCTCATCGTTATGTATAGATGGATATTGTAAGGAATGGATGACTGCAGACAAAAGGATGACTCACAATCTTGTGTTAAAGAAAGACTAAATGTTCTACATAAAATAAATACACAGCGTGATAGACACTGAACACTGCATTTGCACAAATGTTTAGTCAAGTTTGGGTAAAACAAGTGATATAAAAGTGCCTATAAATATAATAATGATTATTTTGAAATAAAGTGTAAACAAAATAATCGATAAATAAACGAAAGAAAATTCATTTGAATTTGCAGGATTTTTATTTAAATTTGTAAATGCAGTTTTCATTGTATTAAAAATAATAATGTTAATGAAATGCCATTAAGCTTTATGATAACATTGTTGCAAAAGCTGTTATAAGATAAAATAGCCATTATTGAAAATAGTAAACAAATGACATGCTTCATTAGTGTTTTTACCATTGTGTGACATCACCTGCATACACCCATTGGCCTGATTCTCAGGTTTTGCTAAACTGTCCAGCTTCTGTTGTTATTTCTGACACACAGTCATCTTTAGGTTAAGCATCATAAGTCCTTGCACAAAGCAGGTATCAGTGGTTTATATGTGAACATGGATGAATATCTCTGCTGATTCCTGTGAACAACGTGGTTGATGAGCCAGTGGTTCTCAAACTGTGGGTTGAGATCTCATAGGAGATCATACCAGTAAATTCATGGGGTCACACAGTGATCTCTGGACAATGACACTGACATTGTCTGGAGATCACTGTAAGTCTGCCCTCCACTTTCCTGTGCCAGAAGAAAGGTTCTGGCTGCCTGGAACTGGTGAGGGCCAGTGATGATTTTTTTTTAAGTGACAGTTGCTCTGAGGTAAGTGACTGGGACAGGTAGAGATCAGACCTTTCCTGTTATCAGCCTTCCTGGTCTATTGACTTTTCCTGTTTCTCCACTGCTAATGTGTTTGTGTTTTCATTGTGTCCGACTCCGGGGGCCAGTACATTACGATTTTTAGAAATGGGTCCCCATCACCATTCAATCTCTTCCGTCACATAAATTCATATGTATGTACAAATCCAGCATTCTCCTATGAGTGCCCCAACGTGTTTCACTTTTACCCACATGGATTCCACTGACTGACTGCGTGTGGGCACCTGTCCTCGTTTTTACAAAATTCAGTGAATAATAATTACCCGCAAATGTAGGTAATCTTCGTTGGATAATGGGTTGTACGCTCGTCATTCATAAGATATTATCATAGTGCCAGGTCAAATATACTGTTTAATGATGGGTTTTAAGATACAACTACTTTGCTCCCAAACAGCGATGAGGAAACCCTATTAAGTTTCTTGGCAGATTCCTCTGAAAACGTATTGCTCTGGATTCCATAGCAAAGCAGCTGCACAAACCTCTCTCATATAATTATCGCATCCAAGACTTCTCCCGGGCTGCCCCTCTGCACTGGAACAACCAACCACAACCTATCAGGCAATCCAGCACCTTATAATCCTTCAAAAACTCCCTTAAAACCCACTTCTTCAGGCTAGCCTACCCTTCCTCCACTTAAGCCTACCTGCCCTCCCCATCTTCATTCTTGTGTCTACTGTTTGTTCATTCCCTCCCAATTAGCATGTTAGCTCTTATAAGCAAGGTCCTCCTCTCTTCTGTCATCAATCCTCTACCTTGTCCTAATTAATTCCCACCTTTTTCTCTCTACTGTCTATCTCTCTCATTATTCACCTGCGCTTACAAACATATCCTGCATCTTTATTTTCCATACATATTGTTCTGATATTTTTGTACTGTATTTCATTTCTGCATTGTACTTGTATTGTATTCCTTATTTATTTGAATTTGTACTCTGTCTGTTAATTGTATAGTATATGTACAGTAACTATTGCCTTTGTACGGCACTGTGGATACTGTGTGGCACCCTATAAATAAACGCTAATAATAATAATAACAGCTCACACAGTGTTCTTGTTAATACCAAATAAGAAAGATGTATCAGTCAGCGCTTAGTTTTGGACAATAAACAAGTAATAACGATTTAAAATAAAATATAGAATTTAATACAATAAGCTAGAAAATACACAATAATAAAATACGTATGTGATAGCAGCAAAAATTAGGTAACAATAGATTAGTCTTACAAATTTTATTATTGTGTATTTTCTAGCTTATTGTATTAAATTCTATATTTTATTTTAAACCGTTATTACTTGTTTATTGTCCAAAACTAAGCGCTGACTGATACATCTTTCTTATTTGGTTTTTCTATAGAGGTTTCTAGGCAGAGAGCCTCATCAGTTTCTAGCGCTCTGGACACCCATTAGGAAAATAGGGATCGTAGGTAGTGGATACATTGTTTCTCATTTTCTTGTTAATACGTAGTTTACGCTTACAAAATGAAACAGTTGTGTACTCGTGACTTGATGAATACGTGAAAATAATCTATTTAAATTACCACATATCGGAACATAAAGGAATTTCTTCTTAGCATCCTCGTTTGTAACATCTCTATCTCTCAACCTGTTAACGCCAATATCATCTCATGGGCCGAAGAGCAATTTCTTTGCGCATGCAAAAATCCTTTGTCTTGCAGGAATCTACCTGTGCCAGTCACTTACCTCAGACCGACTGTCATCCTTTTTTTTAATTTTTTTTTTAAATCATCACTGGCCCTAACCAGTTCTAGACAACCAGAACCTTTCTCCTGGCAAAGGAAAGTGGAGAGCGAGTAACAGGATAGGTCCAAAAGGGGGTCCTGTGGTACCCACCCTGTACCTATACTGTTCGACTGCCAGCCAGGAGTCAGACTTTCACTGGTTGCTGTGACTGCTGGGTAAACACAAGCTGAACAGATATTAAATTCTTAACATGGCCTTGTGTTGCAGGCTGTCATTTTGTTTGTCACATTGGGTCCCAAAGCAAAAATGTGCTGTACAGCATAAACTTCCCCCTGAATCATGGATAGATGTCTCTATAGTTAGCAATTGCAACAGCACCACCTACAGCTTACAACTTAATTATGACACTATCAAGAAGCAATGCGAGTTTATAACTTTAAAATGATGATGATAGTTAGAAGTAGAATGAAACTGGTAGTTAAAGGACAATTTTTTATACTCTCAATATACTTTTTTTTATTAGTGTACAAAAACGTAATAGTTTTATACCTGTATCCAAGAGAGGGAAAGCTAAAGACAAGATATATCATTAGAAAGCTTAACATTATTGCATTATGTGTTACAGCTGTCTCATATATTACTTTTAGTGACTATTTGCTGCATGTTTTATGAACTGTAAATTATTTCTTAAATAAAAAAAAAGGTAGAAAATTGATTATAAAATATATTACATTAAAAGATACATCTCTAATACACATCTAATATAGAAAATAATGCAAAATGCAGCTCAATTTTTTATCTAACTTCTAATTATATAATGATCACTGGGTGATTTATAATTTAATCCTCTAGACCCATGGTTTCCAGACAAAGATTCCCTTTTCGGCAGTACCAAGGATTACAAAGAGCGGCAACTAACAATACTTTTATTACCTGACAAGTTTATTGTAGCGTATAAAGAAGAGAAGAGGATGTGAACTCAGTCTGCCCTGATATTCCCTGCACTTCCTTATCTCTAGCTTGCAAGTACATAGTTTACAATAAGCATAATGAAGGGTTTACACTTTAGATGATAGAATATTTCATATATTGTTACTTTTCTTTGAATTCCTTATCAGATTGCAAAGTTACCATAACATATAGAAAATGAGCCATCTGTAGGTTTCTGATGTACTTCCTAGACGTCAAACATTGGGCCAGATCCAGACCTGTGCTCGCTTTACATGCGTGTGGAGGGTCTACAATTACGTAATATAGAGGGCAATGCACACAGGGGCATTTTAAGAAGTGTGGGGACCCTTGTGCAGGATTTGTACATGGGCCCCCCATTCCCTAAGGCCTCCACCTTCCGATCCTTGCGGCACCCCTGAGCCACCCCCACAGCACCCCTGCACCCCTCCCCCAACCTTGCGACATCCCCTGAGCCACCACTCCCCGTGGCAATCACATAATGGGTGCAGAGTTTGTGCCATGGGCCCCCTATTCTGAGAGGCCTGTGTGCACTGCACACCCTGAACCCATTATAGATACGCCAATGTGTACATGCCCCCATCACTCCCCTCTATCGTTAGTAATTCTGTACACTTACGTGTCCAGAACCCTTCCTTAACCTTTACGCATTGATCTGTGTCCATATGGACTCGGATCAATGTGTTCCTCACACCTGACCCTTCATTTAAATGCCTATCCCCGCCTGTATGGCGCCGATACGACATGTGTACCTGAAAGGTCGGCCCCTTCATCGTACCTTCTGAAGGTACATTTGAGTAACATGTGGCACGCACATGTGCCGATGTTACTTGTCAGCGGACTTTCGTGAATGACTTGCGTAAGTCCCCTGACTTTATTAGCTTTGGATCCGACCCATTGAGCTTAGATGGTCCTTACCGAGCATTCCACCGCTATGACTATGTTTGTGGAGACAATTTTGCAAACACATCACTTTAAATTATTAACCACCATAGAAAACCTTTATTTAATAAATTGGTCAGCTCCATTCATTATGTAACACCCATCAAATAAAGGAGCTGAGCGCTCTTCTCAGGGAACACCCCTAACTCTTTTCATCGGCATCTAAATTTCACCCAGCAAAATATGATATCTTGTTTTTGCCCTTCTGCCATCTCTCTCACATACTTTTGCCTTTGGTGTAAGGCTGGCATCTCTCACATACTTTTGTTTTTGGTGTAAGGCTGACATCTCTCACATACTTTTGCTTTTGGTGTAAGGCTGACATCTCTCACATACTTTTGCTTTTGGTGTAAGGCTGACATCTCTCACATACTTTTGCCTTTGGTGTAAGGCTGACATCTCTCTCACATACTTTTGCTTTTGGTGTAAGGCTGACATGTATGTTTGGAGATTCAGATTATTATGTAAATAGCCATTTTGTGAACCATAACGATCAGATCTCCTGTGGCATGGAACTTAGGCCCATATTCAGACCTCCGTTTTCTGTGCCCGTACGTCTGTTATTAAGCGATTGTAGTTACCGGGCATGTGTAGTAATTTTTGTATGCTATTTACGTTGCGCGTAGATTGTGTACACACGGTCTTAAAGACCACGTGTGCGCAATCTACGTAGCGAAACGCAACGTAAATAGCGTACAAAAATGACTACACATGCCCAGTAACTACAATCGCTTATTTACAGACTTACGGGCACAGAAAACGGAGGTCTGTATACGGGCCTAAGTTTCATACGCTAAGAAATCTGTCCCACAGTAAAGCCTTATCCCCTCCACTCTTCTAAACTCCATAAAGCAGGCTGGTGGGGAGGGGGGATTTAAATGTTACAGTCTGGGCTGGTTTAAAGAGTTCCATGCAGATCAGCAGTCAGCTGACCATAGATAGTACTAAAAGTTCCAATGCCATTGCTTAGTTCTTATTAGTGCAGAGCTGTAAGTTACCATCCTATTATTTCTTATCTTGCTCCTATTTAGAGGGTGGAGGTTCCTCCAGGAAGAACACTGTAGCTGCTGAGTGCATTCAGACCACCCCAATTATAATCAGTATTCAGTTTAGATTTAACTGAAGACAATTCCAGTTAGGAACTTCTAGAGACATATCAAAGAAACATTAGTCTTTATCTGTAATACATACCAAGTGGTCACAGTCATGCATTTTCTTGCCAGAAGCTCTAGTGCATATTGAGTCGCTTGTGCTGCACTCTCCCCGATAACCGTGCCAACACATACTGCCAGCTCCAGCTCATTGCCACGGATGAGGTTGGCCATGGCTAGCTTAAATAAAACAAATGACATTTAATTTACGAGCATTTCTTAGTATTCAAAGACAATAATTTACACATAAAAAGAGACATTAGCAACGAAAAATGTGACTATCCCTCTTCCCATTCCAGTAGCCACATGCTGAATATCTGATTTTTGCTAGCCCCCAGCACTTTGTCATCCACAATCAGCTGTTCTTTGTATGTATCCTTACTGCTGCACACTGAACAATCCCTTGTGAGATTGGACACCAGTAAAGTCATACTCCTAATCAAACTACTGGAACAGCAGCTAGAGAAGCTGAAGAAGGATATGAAATGAAGCTTTTAAGTATGTTGTCTGCCAAGTGGCAATGGTTTGTAGAATCTTGGAATTGGATTGCCATATTTTGTCAATCCTGCTTGTAAATCATGGGAGACTCATGCACTAAAGATGTAATATGTTTCATAGAAAAATATAATATATTTCATAGAAAAATGATAAAAACAAATAAAACTATTTTATTAAAGGTTTAAAAAAAGATTAAGGCTCAATAAAGTATCTTATTACAATGATTTCTAATGTTGCCTCAAAAATGGATAATGAAACTTACTTCAATGTTATCTACTGCTAAATGACAGCAAGCCGCAAGAACTGCCCGTCCATCTTGGAAATACCACTCTGCAAGCTCTGTGCTAACTCGGCTCAGAAGTCTGCAGTGAGAGACATGTAAAAGAAGTATTCATGCACCATACATACACTACACATGTCCTGGTAAAGGGAAAGGCACAGACAGTGAATACTTTAATAAAGTGTAATGTTCAAAACTTACTCATTATAATCATCTATGTTGTTTCCATCAGTTGGATGTACAGTAGTAACTGAACCATAATCAGACTGTATGTTTCCTTCACAAGCTGCCTAGAAGTAAATAAGTCATTAGTAGGAAAAGGTATACTACAAATCTTCTATGAGAATGAATATTGAATGGAAGATATTCACACCTGTGCAACAAGTAAGGCCTCTTTAAGCTGCCCTCTTGAGGTAAAGAAATTGACAAGTTTTTTTACATCCCCAGTAGCTATGCAGTATGGTATAACATCATCATTTTCCTCCTCGATAAGCTGGCTTGCTCTCCTAGAATGATATAAGAGTCACTGGATAGTGTGATAAATAAACATACCAAGCTGCATTCTCTGTTCTTTACATATTATGCTATTTTGGCTTTATAGTGTATGCTCTGTGCCATTTGAACCAGTGCTAGTATTTATGTATATGCCAGATGTTATGCAGTGCATGAAGCGTATAATCTAATTGCCAAGCTATAACAAAATGTCATGGGTTTGGAAACAGCTCTGCTTTCTTTATATCTGATTGGGTCTAATTCAGAGTAAAAGGTTTGAATAGATGCTTGGACCTATCATCCAGACATTTATGCAATTGCATTTAAAGGCTCACTGCGCATGGACAGACCTTTGATAGCCAAGGCCTAGATTTGGTTTTTAGACTGAAGTGTGCGAAAACTTTCAGAAGTCTAGATTGGTTACTAAGAGGGAAGGTTCGTTTGCAACTCAACCTAGCATATCTGTGGGACCTATTAAGTCTGGATGGGTTGAAATGTGTTCACATCAGTGAGTACAGATGCAAACAAATGTGCAATAGTATTAAAGTGCACACAAGTTGGGGAAAAATTTCAGTCTGGATCCCGCACCCTTACTTACTAAAGAGTTTGCTAGTATTAAATCATTTTAGTGACATACAGTAGGTGCGGTGACTTGGTTGATGTTACTATAATATTACTTCTGGAAAACTTTACTTTCTCTTGTACTACTTTTGTATATATTAATGCATTTACTCACCTTTGCATCAGCTTTTTCCAGTATTTCATAGAAACACCTGGAGCTACTGATAATGCCTTATCCCACTAGAAAGGAAACACATTTTATTTTGACATTCATCTGCATTGATAAGTCCATCAAATAATATATCAGCTACATAGATCTGTGGGACATGGAATTTGTGTGGTCTGTACATATCATACAATATCTGGGAAGGTACAGGTACTAACAAAGCTGTGTCCACCTTTCAAAGCTTTTACAAAATAAGGGTCAGGGGCAGCCTTTAAGTATGTATGGGTCTGGCACTTGTACACATAAAAACTCCTTGCTTAACTCAGCCATGTCCATAAAATATCTACAGCAGATCAGGGGCATCTTTTTGGTATATGCTAGGCAGTGTTAAGCTGTATAGAAAATATTTGGAGATGATGCAAGGATGATATAAGGTCTGGCATTTTATTGTTCTTAATAGTCCTGCTCCTCATATTCTAAAACAGGCATTTCAAACTCAAACCCCCAATTGGGCAAAACAATCAAAGTCTGAGATTGTGTGGGCCACAAGAAAAATCGAAAGTCTCATATGCAATTTTTCTCCAGCCTCCCCAGTATCACCCATCATGTGTTTTCAGCTCCCAGTATTCCCCATTGCATGTGTCCAGCTCCCAGTATTCCCCATCATATGTCTCCAGCTCCCAGTTATTCCCACAATCTCCAGCCTCCCCAGTAGATACCTTACTTATATGATGATATCTTCCGTCTGCTGCACTCCTCTTAGCGCACGCTCTTCTTCACTGTGATCTAATGTCATGTCAGCGTCAATTGCATAGAGGAATCAGGTTCCTGCTATCGGCTTCTGCAGCAGTTATACAAGACATCTGAAAGAGGGTTTTCTATCAGATGTTCTGTGTAACTGCCGCAACCCTCTTTCAACCACGATCACCGACATTGAATTGTGTTTTCTCTGCATTTAACACAGTGGTCCACATACTTAGATGGGGCCGCAATAAATGCGTCTGGGCCGCATGTGCCCCTAATGCCGCAAATTTGACACTGTCTGTTCTAAAAGGATAATTTATATCTGTGACAAATCTGGGTCTGTCTACTTTTATGCTCTTAATTGCATGAACACATTTCGATGTGCATCCCTACATTCTATCTTTACATACATCACAGCACATATAACTTTATTATGAGTGTGTTTCGCCAGTATGATAGTCTTTATTTGGAAAAACCATCGTACTACATCTGAATGCAGACTGCCAGAAATTATCAATAATCTGTATTTTAGAAAGTGGCAGAGATGCAACCAAAAGGTAAGTAATCTTACCTAATCCTACCCTTAATCCTTTCCTAACCCTGACCCCACAGATTAACCCTAATGCTCTATGCCCCACAGCCGAACCCTCATTTTTCCTTTAAGCATTAACTCTATACCCTGCCAATGCTGCTATCCGACGCATTTTACCATAATAACCCGTCAATGCCTTTCGCTATTGGGAACAGGGTACTAGGTTTTTCTAATTTCAGCCTATTTCAAACAATGATACAACCGCTATTTAGCTGGCGGCTGTATCATGTTCGATATTTAGCCCCCCAAAACCGGCAATCGCATTCCCTTTATTATTAGTATAGTTAGGTTTTCAGAAGTTCTTCCAGTGAAGCCGTTGACTATGGAATAATAAACTGTGTGCTCACCTATGGTGAAAGACCTTAATTAATTCACCTTTTTCAACTTATTCCCCTTCGTCCTCAAATGTATAATCACCTTAACAACCAGGTAATTACAGTATATGCACCAAATTAATAAGTAGCAAAGAATGTGTCAGACCCATCTTACTTATGGCTTGAGGAATACACTTGTCTTGCTAAAGACCGCTTAAATGTTTTTGTAGTGCACAGACAGTCTGTAGCCTGTTCATAATTAGTCTATGGAATTACAGTATAATGTGATACCAAGTATTCTCCTCTTATCAAACAAAGTGGTATAGAATCCCCAAAAAACAGTATCATACGTTATCTTAAAAGAGTGCCTCATTTACTAGTCAGCTTTTTTTTTTTGAAATTGCACTATTTGTTTCACTATATATAAATCGTCTATCTAATAATTGCATTTACTCGCTCCTTATTAAGGTTACACTCATGGGTGTCATTTAGGACGTGGTAGAGAGTTACCTCCCCGAGCTCCACTAAGAGTTCACAGTATCTTTGGATCTGTCCCAATCTCAGGTGGATCTCTGCAGCTTCCTTTAACCTCTCTTCCTTGCTTGGAGCACCTATGCCACCACCAAATTTGGACATCTTCACTGTTGTCAGCTCTTGGGCTTTAGACTGTCAGGGATACAGAGATAAGTTACATTTAATTGCAGTCCATGAATACTAAGTAAAATATATAGTATCATTTTGCTTTGGGCTTATACATAAAACAAGGGAAGCCGGTGACTGCAGTGTGCATATGTTAGATTAGGAAGGAAGGAGTGGGTGGATGCATGTGGGCTTGACTTCTTATTGCAATGTACAGCATAGATGCATCGACATTGTGGGCCTGATAAAAATTTTTATTACGGTAGGCAAAATTCAAGGATTTTTATGCACACCTATATGGGGTGCATTTAAAAATCCACAAATAGAAATTTGCGGGATTAGCTTTGCACCGCAAATAACGCAGGTGTGAAGCTATATGAATCAGGATCTCTGTGTATTGATCCACTATCAGTTTGCATTCGAACATGTGTGAAAATTTAAGGTAGGGTTTGGAAATTGGACGCCCGTCCATGCGAAGGGAGTGGTTATGGGAGTGGATATAGCAGCACTGCAGTTGCGAATCCCTGTGCATCCGTTAGTTCCAGATATGATTGCAGGGA
>WWET01000444.1:324190-335001 GCA_011038615.1 Limnodynastes dumerilii | reverse complement strand
TATGACTCCCCTGCAATCAACATGGTTTAGCCCAGGTGTGACTTTAAGTTCTTATTTTAAGAAGATTCTTAAGTGTGAATCAGGTCCTAAGAGAGGAAAGTCACTCCTGGGCTAAACTATGTTGATTTCAGGGGGAGTCAAGTTAATTGTATTCTTTGCATGCAGGGATATATCTTTTAATTGCTTACTGCTCACAGATACTGACCAGCTTTACTATTACACTGTTATTTAGACTTGGGCTGGGAAATATCACCTCTCAACACTAGTACTGTTTGCAATAGATGAAATATGACACCCCTGCAATCAACATGGTTTAGCCCAGGAGTAACTTTAAGTTCTTATTTTAAGAAGCTTCTTAAGTGTGAATCAGGTCCTTAATTTCAAGCTCCTTCTTAAGCCTGGATCCCGCCCTATGTTTTTTGCTGTGGCTCTGTAATTCTGCCAACCATAATGAAACACTAGGGTGTATACCACTCATTAGAAAGTTGTCTTTTTAATACAATACTATTACATAATACATTCCCTCTATATGTATACATCTGATAGTTTGACTGTGTCTAAATATTCTCATTCTTTCCCCACTTAAAATTGTAATGAGTCAAAAGTTAGGATATCTCAGCTGGCTGAATCCCCGCCCATACTGAAAATTTAAATAATAAAACCCTCCCACTTGCGAGTGCAATTTATTAAACACATACCAGTGTTACCAATAATCTCCTCCCATGGACGTTCTGCCAAAATATTTATTTGAAGAGGGGAAATCAGTGGGGTTAGTGACCAGAGCCTCACGGTGGAATCCCGGGAGCAAGATGCCATTGTGAACGGCCGATTGGGATGGCATGTTAGACCTAGAGAGACATGTAAAATAAAGAGAAAGGGATACAAAAGTGAGAACGTAAAATAAGTCTCAGCTAAATATAGTTATATATTTATTGTGCAAAATGGTTTCTAAATAAGTCTAAAGATATAGATATTCAATAATTTGTGGAGACACCGGTAAAAGATACATTTGGGTATATCTAAACAATGAACCAGATCCTGCGTTTATCTATAGGATTACCACACGATCCTAATTACTATAATTGCGAGGGGCTGGTGTGTAAATGAGGATCGCATGTAAGGGTTTAGCCAAGCTCTTACTGTATAATTTAAATACCCCCTTCCCCGTTGACCATGCAGACATTTATTAGGCATGCCCCCCTGTCCTGCCCGCTGCCGCCATCTCCCCCCCACTGTATTCAAAATCATGCATGGAAATCTGAGGGTCCAGATGCATGCTGGGAGTCCATAGCATGCACTAATACACATGTAGATTGGAGCACGGAGCATACTAAATCTGGTCCAATATCACTAGGAATAGTGTATGCACTAAACACACCATAAACATCTGCGCCATGATCATATACTGTGTCCAGACATGTTCCGTCCCTTGTATCCCACACTCTTATAGTGTAATCCCAGCTCCCGGATATTAGAAGATAGGGTATCTCTGTATTCCACATCAATCCTCGGACGGGGGACGAGTGACCGCTGAGAACGTTTATACACGCATCTTGTGTGTAGTCCCAGATTCTTACAGTGCTGAAAACAAAACCAATATATAATACTTCAGATTGGGCTGTTGCATGGAAAAATGCTGATTAAGCTCTAAATCCTCTCAAATTCTCAATATCCTAGAATGTTAATAACATTACTTTAATTAAAAATAATAATAATAAAAATAGATATATGCTTTAAAATAAGAGAATACATATTATGTTATATTCCTAATTTATTTAATACTCTTAATTAGGTTTTGACGTTCAACTTGCAAGTATGTCTATTAAATGATTGTTTAATATACCTATATAAGCTTAAACATTACCTATATATAAACTCTTACCTGTTAAACTGAACAATTTTGAAACAAATTTGGGCTTCTATAATTAAACGCTACGACATTTCCTGATTAGAATTACCAGCTAACATTTATATTGACATTTAATCCTAAAAAAAAGATCATCATCAGCTTTTCAAATAGAAAAATAGCCTGAAAAACCTACCCATCATCTGAGCCGCTGCAGAGAATTCCTTCTCTGAGAGGTGACCACCGTACATGAAACACCTTTGCTGTATGTCCAGTGAAAACCTTGAGCGGCTGGTCTGAGCTGGTGGCTAAATAATACACTCTGACATTTTTATCTTCACACCCAGTTGCAATCATATCCCTGCACAACAGAATACAAGCAAAAAGAATAATATGTATAATATAAGGATGCAAAATATTTTACGTTCAATTTAATATTAATGATCCCCACCCTCAAGGAGTTCTGGGCTGATTACAGGTCTACATAGTGTTACCGGTACAAACCTATGCAATCATGGCCGGTGCTAGGGTGTTCGGCTCCCGCCTGCAAGCTATAAATTTGCACCCTCACTGGGTCCACTGTGCCCTTACTGTAGTGCAGATGGGTTAGCCGCTATCTCTGCCCTCCGGCCCTGAGCACCGCAGCCTACCAACATAGCTCCATCTATGTAATTATCAGTCACTTTACAATCTCAGGCACTAGAGTGACTCTAGCGATAGATAGTTACATAGATAGTTACATGGAAGAGAGGAAGGGCTGTCCCTCTTTTCATTGTTGAAAATGGCTGTTCCGGTGCCTGTTATTTTCACATATAAGCAGAGGGAAAGGCTCCTCTTCTCATCTATTCACCCTTATTGCTGTGCTGTTGTAAAAATCATGCCTCCGTACACACATATTGTCACATAATTTGTGTAGTGGATAAGTCAATCAAAGTTTTACTTACATTTGTGTTTACCATGAGTCTTAATGCAAAAAGGATAGCCTACTCTAGTGTTAACACATCATATGCAGTATATGGCAAGAGTACAAGGCCCTGATTTATGCTGACTAACGCACCTACATATACGGTTGTAATCTCCGCTAAGAAAATGTGATTACCAAAAATACTTACCTTTTTCTACTTTTTTTTAATGAATGGGTGAGTATGTTGTTTGGCATACTTCACCTGTTCACTTTCACAATTTGCGATATCCCTCCGCCGCACAGCGATATCCCTCCGCCACTGCTCGCCGGTCCAGGGACAGGTGAGTAAAATATCTGTGCAGGTTAGGAAGGGTTAGGGTCAGGCTGTAGGGGAGGGAGGGTTAGGGTCAGGCTGAGGTAGATGGAAGGTTAGGGTCAGGCTGCAGGGGAGGGAGGGTTAGGGTCAGGCTGCAGGGGAGGGAGGATTATGGTCAGGCTGCGGGGAAGGGACAATTAGGGTTAGGTTGCGGGAGATGGTGGGTTAGATTCGGGCTGCAATTACGGGAGGGTTAGGGTCAGGCTGCCAGGAAGGGAGGGTTATAGTAGTGAGAGGGGAGGGTTAAGGTAAGGATTAGGGAATGGACTAGGGGACTATTTTGTTATAACTTTTCAGAGCACCGAAAGTTCGGTGCTCCGTGGACCGATTGCAAAGCCTCCTCGAGGCATATGCAATCAAACTGGCTGGGAGAAATCTGAATTTTCGGAATTCAGATTTTCTTTGCGGGGACCCACACCCCTAAATATACACAGGCCACGTGCGTATCTTGGTGCTTTTATGCAAATTGCGCATGCACAATTCTGCTGTTCTGCACGGAAACCCGTTACGTACAAGATCAACTCCACGCCTAATGAGATCCATAAGAAGGGGCGTGCCAGTACTCCATAAGAAGGGAGTACTGGCACACCCAGTGGGGGAGGCCTTTAAATAGGGTGAATGGGCTGGGTTGGAAACTCTGCACATACTTTAGCAAAATCCGCACAAAGATACGCAGAGCGTTAAGGTAGCCCTATGGAGGCGGTCAGTAAAGATCCATAACAACAAGGGGAGTGTCATGGGAGTGGACTTGCAACTTAGGTGCGTAGTTTACTGTCTAATAGGAGACCTTTGTTCAGTACACACTGGTAATATATCTGGTGAAACAGTCTTTTGATTGTGTGAATGGAAAGATTATCTGCTGAAAAGCTCCAGTGTGTACCCTGCTTAAGACATCTGTCCGATGGTGGGCCGGAATGCATGCAGTTTGTACGGTAGGTGGGAGGGAGGGAGGAGGTATTTTAATATTACAGAAAGTACATGTTAAAGACCTTATGCCCTATCCTTCAATGCTGCACCTATTTTAAGTTAGGACGGTGCAGTAAATTATCTGGCAGGGTCAAAGGGGAGTGGTTTCCCCTCACACATACAGAAGGCTAGATACAGCGGGGATTCGCCATTGAATGCCTTCTGCAGCGCAGCTCAGAGCGTAATGTGCATAAAGCAATACTTTCCTACTGCTCAGGAATTGTAGCCAGTGACAGTGTGTAACTGTAGGAATGTGCGCGTGTGTTGGTGTCCTGTGATAATACTGCAAGGCATGTGTACAAGGCAAGTAACTAAACTGATTAATTTGTTGAAATAAAGGGGATTCATATAGATTGATATAGTTTAAGGGTATCCTCTACATGACTGACAATTCTGCATTCCACTAAATACCAGGCAATGCATGCTTTGCATCAGAGGCGGAACTAGCGAGTTGTGGGCCCAGGTGCAAAGAATATGCTTCGGCCCTGAAGATATCCCAGGTAACCCGGTGGGGAGCTTCGGCGGTGAAGTGATGACGGCTGTGGGCCCTTGTATCAGCATGGGCTCCAGTGCCGTTGCACCTGTTGCATCAATGGGCAACATCTCCACTTTACCAAACCCGAAGCATAGTAAACCTGGCCCCTTATATTATATAGTAACACTGTAAATAGCTTACTTGTTATTTTGGCTCCAATCACATCCAAAAACAGCTGCTGGGTGTTTGTACTTGTGCAGAACTTTACCATCGATTGTTCGTATGATGCTGAACAATTGCAGAAAATAGGACATAATTAGGTTTACGTAAATGTATATAATTTACCTGTCAGATAAGAATTTCATGCCTGTTATAAGAATGCAAGGTAAGCTATAAGAATGTAAGACAACTGGTCAATGTTATATGATGTTACAACAGAACGCACCAGAATCCGTCTCCGCTACAGGTGGCGATGCGCTTAGAATCTTTATGACTCCAAGAAATGCAGAAAATTCCATTTTTTCCATGCTATAAAACAAAATAGATCACATGTAAGGCACAAAACAAAATCATATACTTTGATTGTTGTTATGTGGGGGATAAAGTGCATAATGTATACTCTTTTGCAAAACAATGGGTCTGATACAGAATGTACACCTTAAGATAGAGCACATTACACTGTACGTGCTTAGAACAAATATGCACACGATTACAATGATTCAGACCCAAATGCAACTCACTGCAGCAATTGCCTGTGCTTGGAGGGGGTTTCATGTGAAGGAAGGGGTGGATGAATGCAGTCAATGTAGAGGACATGAGATAGCATCAATGCAGTGGAGGCAAGTGGAAAGCAGATGCCTGGAGTCTCCTTATCTCCAGACCCATAACAGCCACATTCCTAATGTAGTTTTGTGGCTGCCATAGAGCTGCAGTAGTGCAGTCCCATTGGCTCCATGGTGGTACGGCAGCTTTAATTATTTTATAATAACACTATCGTGATACAACTATAATGAAGTCACAAGGTATAACTATTTCTCCTGTGTCTTCATCATTGGGAAGCATATTTCATACATTTTGATGACTGATAATTATTAAAGTACAGTCTACTTTAATCTGTGTTTTATTTTACAGATAGAACAGTATAGTTTGTTACTGGTTTATGGCAGTGTGCTGGGGCAATTTTTCCCTTTGTTTCTGTGGCTAGCAGATTAACCCCCTGCCTTTCATGCACCTGTTTAACATTTGCTTAATAAATTGATTGAGCAACTTCCATTCTGGTTTTATGGCCCCATAGGGCAGCTGCTCAAGGCTCTGAAGCAGCAGAGCAGTATTAGACCATTGTGCTCATACATTAAGATGCTACTTGCACCCAGGTCTAGTATAAAATAGTTGCTGCTGCATCTGGCATCTGGACACATCTTCATCCTTCAATGCCCTCTAACTTGGGTGTGACGTTATTACATCCCAACAGTCAGTAAGGAGCTGTGCAAAAACTTATCTAGGAACCTTTATTTTTGTTTTATTTTACAGATAGAACAGTAGAGTTTGTTACTGGTTTATGGCAGTGTGCTGGGGCAATTTTTCCCTTTGTTTCTGTGGCTAGCAGATTAACCCCCTGCCTTTCACACACCTGTTTAACATTTACCTATAAATTGATTGAGCAACTTCCATTCTGTTTTTATTCTACTTTAATCCAAATCAGAAAAATTTAAATATTGAGCAAATTATTATTATTATTATTATCATTATTATTTATTTTTTTAATATTAGATTACTCATATTTTTTTCCTTCTACTTTTTCCCACCATTTTGTAAAAACAATTTCTTGATAAGCACCAGCTTTCAATTTTGTACTTACCTCATTAAATCGACTTATCATTTTCCCTTTTTTAACATCCCATATAAAGCCCCCATTCCGGGATGTTGCACCGGCAATGCAGTTCAAGTCTCCTGTATTGGTAAAATGTAATAAAAGCAGAATTATTAGGAATTATTACGAATAATTATATTTAGATTAATTATTAAGATAACTAACCTGGAGCCCAGGACAGTGAGTAAATAACGCCTTCATTTCCGGGTGATGTGTAGACAGCTGTTAATGTGTTAATATCCCAAACCTTTATTGTTCCATCAAATGAAGCGGTTGCTAATAAATTAGGATCATCTGGTTTGAATTTGCAGTCAAAGATGGTTTCAATGTGACCCTGTGCAATTAAGATAAAATGCTATTCAAAGTAATCATGTTACAGATTTAGCATAGTACTTTGTAAAAAGTGTAATCATCTTTAATATCACTCAGTATGCTTCAGCTATGAGAAACAGGAAACACGTCCGCCGATAGGCTCATTTAAGGCCGATTATATCATGTAAATGCTCTATTTCCCATACGAAAGGTGTGATTGAACCTTGAAGATACATTTTTTGGTTAGACTTGGTCAGGGGAGGAGCTATTATGCCTCTTCCTTCAGCAGTAACTGAGGTGACAGCTTCACATTCTGCCTTGGATATGGGTATACAAGGCAGCTTGGTAATAGCAGTAAGATGCTGCCACACAGATCAGAACCCCCTAAATTGTTTTTGTCTGTTTCACAGCAATGTAAAACCACGCATAGGCGTCATTAAGGCAAACAGTGCTTCAAAGCGCATGCACACAATTAAATCTTTGGCACATGTGTCATAATGCATTTGATGGATCATTTCCATTTTCAAATAAATACGTTTACATATTAATAATAAAAAATATTGGAACTTGCTCTCATAGTGAAAATGAAGAAGCAGCGATATGGAAATGTACAAAAAACACTTCACATCTAGATGGATACGTTAAGTACATCTAAAAAAGCTGTACCAAGGTAGATGGCAAGACAGATATGTTCAGAGAAAACTAGAGGGAGAAGCGGAGGGAGGAGGAGGCAGGAGTAATGCAATTTTCAATGCCATTTTATCCCATTTTAGACGAGTTATTAATTTCTGCACTGATTAAAAAGATACCTACCAAGTCTCTAAGAAAATCCCACTTCTTGGCACCCATATCATAAAGCCCCACTCCTCCGTCCATGAAGCAACAGACGGCATGTCCAGGGGGCAGTGAGAAGGCTTGGTTCTGGGTTAGGGTTGGAGGAGGTACAGCCTCACTTGTAGATGATATGTAATGGTTTTTTGTAGGGGATTGTGCTAAAAATGCTCATCAGGGAAACAAAAAAATGACATACTATTTATTTGTCAGTAAGTCATCAAGGTGTCACTGAATCTATCTCCAGATGAAGACAGTTACAGTATATTAAAATAATGCATTTAAAAAAAAGTACATTTCTACAGGTGCAATTGCTGGGCATGCCCTTATTGCACATTGACCACATCTCTCCACCCTTTTCTTCCAAAGACACGCCCCTTTGGGTCGGTGGACCAATGCCAAGCACTATGCTTAAAGTAATAAAAATGTGTACATTTTTTGTTACTGTTACTGCTACTGATTCCATGAGCTACGCGTTTGGATAAGTGGAGATGTTGCCCATAGCAACCAATTAGATTCTAGCTGACATTCTCTAGTATATAATAGGAAAGTGGTTGCTTTGGGCAACATATCCACTTTTCCAAACCCACAGCTTAGTAAATCTGGCCCCATATCTATTCCTCAGTATAGTGCATAACTAATTCCCTCAGTAACTTACTTTATTAATGGTTTAATGCTTGGTATAGTGTCAAGCTGTGATAAGAAATAATAAACACACAAAGCAATATGTACAGAAAACTGCACACAAAGAGGTAATTACTTCTAAAGTAGCTGAAACCATTTCATGAGTGTCACCAAGGGCCAGATCCAGAACAACGCTTGTGAGCGAATTTACGCGTGGCGGAGACGTAAAATCACCTTTTGGTAAGTACTGCGCATGCGCACCATAGAAAATACGCTCAGTAACGTAGAGTAATTGTGAACATATGGGCCATTCACGTATGTGTCATGTAAATACTTACGTGTGGGTGTGCCAATTTTACGTGAGTCCAAAATATGTCTGAAATACGTTATGTAGGCGGGGGTTTGTATTTAAAGGGTACAGCATGGGCGTGCTTAGCTGCGTAAATTCGTGTTACCCATACGTACGTGTGCGTATCACTGCGGTTACATTGGCAAAAGTTAAGGTAGGGTTTGGAAAGCGTATCTTGACAAAATACTTAAATTCAAGGGGTGTGCCTAGGGGAGCGTATAGAAGGTACGCACACGAAAATACGCTACACGAGTAAACATACGGCAAACGTAGTTCTGGATCTACCCCCATATTTGTAACTTTATCTCTGCACTTCGTGGTTACGCCTGAAGCAGGTAAATAGGCAGGAAAAATACCTACTCTATTATATTATATCTGTCCATTTGACCAATGATGAGAGCCATGATTAAAATGGCATATTTTACAGTGGTTTATTTTGTGATTCCAAGGTCCAAAAGGCTTCTTTAATGGTTGAGATCTGCCTATTTTCTGTTCAAGTCCTTTTATTTTAGTTAATTTAATCCAGGTTTGCATGAATAACCCAATCCCTCATTCCTCCACCTACAAAACAGGTGCAAATGTAGACCTGAGATAAACCATGTTGCAATGTAATGGGGGTTAAATTAAACAGAATTAGGATGAAGAGGTGAAGTTTCTAAGCCCAACCCTAGTTTACAGACTAAATATAAAGTATGTAGTATGTGAGTTCTATGTGCAAAAAATTTTCCCTGCATACAAAAGAATTAAAATTAGCACCCCCCCCCCTACATTGCGGGTGTGGGTCCCCGGTAAGAACGGCCCTATTTTGATATGGGCGTTTTCTCCCTTCCCAGTTTCGAACTGGCTGGGATATCGATTGCTTATGCCACGATGAGGATAAAACTACCCCAACCCTTCCCCTAATTCTGACCCTAACCCTCCCCATCTACTACCCTAACCCTCCCTTCTCTGCAGCCTGACCCTAACCCTCCCCTCCCCATAGCCTGACCCTAACCCACCATTCCCCGCAGCCTGACCCTAACTCTCCCTTCCCCGCAGCCTGACCCTAACCCTCCCCTCCCCATAGCCTGACCCTAACCCACCATTTCCCACAGCCTGACCCTAACAGTGTAACCCTGGAGAGGTTACTCACCTTATCAGTGGCCCGGTGAAGCGTCGGGTCCTGCGGCAGCGTTTCCAAAAAGAAATGGGCGAGTATGCCAATTGGCATACTCACCCATTCTGAAAAAAAAATCTAAAATGGATAGGTATTCGAAATAGGGACAGCCAAAAAGGAATTTCGGCTGTCCCTATTTCTTGGTACCATCCCTATATGCGGGGACTCCCATCGCATATTGCAACATAGTTTAGCCGCGGTGTGCACTTGCACCTGTTTTGCCCTTACTCTCAAACTCTGGATCAGCCCCCATTTCTCTAATTGATGGTCAAGAGTGACCAAAATTGATCCTCAAAATCTACCATGATCCAGGTTTTCCAGGTCCCTCTAGACAATCTAAAGTCAGATAATTACCACCACATGTGGATTTTTACAAATGAACCAATACACTTGTGTCCAGCAAGGAAACCAACATGGCTGGTGGTAGATCACAAAGGCCAATGTTGTAAATCCCCCCCCCCCCCACACACACACACACTTACTAACCAAACTTTCTTTTATTCTCTAAAACATAGACCTTTCCTTGTATATTAACCTATTAACTGCAGTAACGCAATTTCTCAATCATCTACCACAACTCTTTTTTTATTACACAAATTATATTACTTATTATGTTAACCAAAATGTACATTTTACATTTTGATTTAAAGGTTGTTTTTTTTTTTCGTGTACTCACTTTTTTTCTTGGGAGGAGAGTTGAGCACATGTAATGCATGAAAGCCAGTCTTCTTCAATTTAAAATTATCAATAGGGGTCGTCTTAGAGACATTCCAAACCCGTAGCACACCAACCTGGGAATCTGAGAAGATGACATAACAGAAATTTATTTATAAGGTGGTGCATCAGGAAAAGTGAGAAAAGTGGGTACAGAAATCAATTATTTGAGCATATATATCTACAAACAACAGAGACTCAGTTAAGACATTAAACAGACAACCAGTCTAAATAGAGAAAACAGAGCACTACAGAGCAGCGGCCTTATTACACATTTGAAAAGGATTGTGTGTGAAAGAAGAAAGATACAAAAGATCTTATGGAGAAAGTCAGCATGTGGATTGTGACTAGTGTATTAAGCAGCATCAGACAAGCTCCTATAGCAGGA
>WWET01000444.1:292832-303903 GCA_011038615.1 Limnodynastes dumerilii | reverse complement strand
TACAGGACAGGACACAAAACAGAGCCGCTAGTGCAATATAACCATAGGATAATGGCAAGGACTATGGTCCTACCCGGGACCCCACATATAATTAATCAGAACAAAAGAACACAGGAGGGGGGTTTCTGACCAGTGAAGCCAAATCCCACATGGGGACTCTCCTGGATGCACACACAATATGAAGGGGAGACAGCACTACATAAATGGTATTAAAACATACATCTTTAATAGAAAATCATTAAAACAAATAGGGTGAAAAATAGCAACAGAATATACAATTGCTTTAAGTCCAACAGCTCACATTCTATACTACTCCATATGATTAAGGTCATGTAGGAATCAAACCTGTGCTGTGAGCTGTAAAAGACCGTATACAAATACCGTCAGAGAAAGGCCGCTCGCTGTCTCAGGAGAACAAGGAAGCCCTGATAGAGCAATTAGTGTCCGCACAGGACACACTTCCTGCTTCCACGCTGTATCTCTCCCTACTCTACCTCAGTATGTGAGCGGCGTCCCCTGGTAGAAGAAACAAACAATGTCTGGCGGCTAGGGCGATTGACGTTCAATACCTTTTTTCACCCTATTTGTTTTAATGATTTTCTATTAAAGATGTATGTTTTAATACCATTTATGTAGTGCTGTCTCCCCTTCATATTGTGTGGGCATCCATGAGAGTCCCCACGTGGGAGTTGGCTTCATTGGTCGGCAACCCCCCTCCTGTGTTCTTTTGTATATATATATACATTTGCCGAAAATCTATGGCAGTAACCCGGGTTAAGAAACTTGAGTTATTGCCGTGGTGGTGATGTGAAAGCAGCGTAAGCTTTCAGATGCCGCTTCTCCATGGGACACTGGAAGTTACTTTTCTGCAATGCTTCATAATCTACGGTCAGTGGGGACATGAAACACACTTTGTGTGTTGCAGAAGATATAAATCTCCTGAAAATATAGATCACCCTTTATGCGCTTCTCAGCACGAAGAATCGGTTTCATCAGAAGGAAATAGACTCGTGTTATTATAACACCTGGTACAATTACATTAATTAAAACACCTGGGATTAACTTCGTACATAGTAAAAAAAGTAAAGCTTGCATAATCAGAAATCCTATTAAGAGGTTATTATAAGAAAATATTTATACATTTATATACAATCAAATAGAATATGTAATTTACATTCATTACATTTGGATGTAAATTACATTTTTATCTAATTGATTATGAGGCTTAATCATTTTTTTTTTTTACTTATGTATTAGGTGAGTTTACCAGACTCATTGTGAGTCAGCAGAATACTAATCAGATTTGCTAGTTTAGCACATGGTTTGTTTACTGTACAATTTGTTGTTTGTACAGTGTTATTTTATTTATATACTGTACATTGTAATACCAAGTCACTGCATCTCCCTGCATGCATTTAGCAGGATCGCATGAAGGAGCAGTTACAAAATGGTAGTTACAAAATGGCAGTTCTGTAATTACCATAAAATAAATCCTTCCGCCGCCCACTTACCATCATCTGGTAATTCGCACCCACTACACAATATTGTCCCCTATGGATGATAATCAGTCAGGAATTCTTAGTGATCAGATTATTGGGGTGATTATCTGAGGCTTTCGAAATCCATCAGCACTACACACTACAGCGATTACTGGTCCCAGCTATCGATAATTGGATGACTCTAGTGTGTGGCCCGCTTAAGCCTCGACTGGAAGAGAATTGGCCCAAAAACCTTGACAAAAATTGCTATTTGCACCCAATATGTCTGTTTACTCTGTGAAAGAGAATCTGCATTATAAATACAAGTTAATAAAACTGCAAAACTGCACACATCTATTTATTATACAAATGTTTTGTATGATTTGTGTTAGTGAAAGTGATGTTATTGTTATTGAGTTTAATGTATATTGCTAGTGAGAATTATTGTGGCTTAAGTAATATTGTAGGATAAGAATTAAAGAGGTTAAAGGTACCTCTTAGTGTTATATAATAAGCTAGAAACATGTATTTTGTATTAGTTAGTCCTGTTTATTTCATATAGTAGAAACCTGTGTTTCTAAATTGCTGTGATTTATAGGACCTAATTCACAGTTAGGAAAATGCTAAGAAGTCGCATTGCTACTTGTTGCGTGTAATTAAGAATTAAGCCTTGAAGCGTGAATCGGGTCCATAGTGTTTACTGTATTTAAAGTTACCGTAACTGTTGTTGAAATTTAGAGAATACATTTTTATATATCATATATCATTTTTGTACCTCACTAATAATTGTGCCGAAGTTGCTTCTAAATACGCTGGCATCGTCCATTAACTGCTTAGCAACTTCATCAAATCAGCTTTCATATTCAGCGCTGAACATATATCTCTTACTTTCTGGCTTCTAAATACCAGCCTTATGTATTACTATTTCATTTGTGTGTCTGTGGTCCTAAGTAGGGTGGAGGAGGGTTCCTTAGTCTCCCTATAGTATTTCTCAGTACCCATGAAGATCCCACGGTACTGAGATGGAGGTGGAGGCAGTTCACAGCAAGGAAAACAAGGTAAAAAGTTTACTTGAAAACAGAATAAACAAATCCATACACACAGCCAAACAGAAAAAGGGGTGTTACATGAAGAATAAAATAAATTTGACCCCTACCTGAAATACAACATGGTTTTGCTCAGGTGTAACTTTGCACCTTTTTTAATCTTATTTTCAAATGCTGGATCCAGCCAATAATCTTCAATAAATTCATTGTTTTGTTGTTTTTTGCACTAGTAACTTTTTTAAATTGCAAAAAAGTATTTTCAATAACTTTCTAATTTTCGGTATATGTAAAATCTTCCATCTACAAGTAAGATTTAAAATCCTGGAAAACCATTTGAGAAAATTGCTTTCTGTTGAAACTACACACTGAACACAAAGATACTGAATACATGGCATAAGTTCTTTTCAGAGTTGGTGGATATGGGCCAGTCTGCCAGTGTGACCCCTATTAAACAGCTCTATTGATATATACAAACATATTATGTGATATAATTTGAGCACAAATAAGGAATAACAAAAATAATAATTACTGTATATACTTGTGTATATTCTGAGTTTTTCAGCACATTTTTTATGCTGAAAAAGCCCCCCTCAGCTTATACTCGAGTGAGGAAAAAAATACAGGGGATGCTACATTGAACTTACCTTTGCTGTCCCTCCGGTGGTCCTTGCGTCTGTATCAGGCTCTCTTCCCCGCAGCTGTACCTCTGGCTGTCTACCCCGCAGTGCGCACTGCACAGTGACATTGAGGTAACCTTAGGTCACGCAACGTCTTTGTGCAGCGCACGAAGTGAGGGAGACAGCCAGAGGCACAGCTGCGGGGAAGAGCCTGACACAGACGCAGGGACCGCCGGAGGGACAGCAACGGTAAGTTCAATGTTGCAACCAGGCTGGGAAAGGGTAGAGACTGGCAGGACACACTAAGAGAGGGCAGACAGGCTGGCAGGACACACATAGAGGAGGCAGACAGACTGGCAGGACACACATAGAGGGCGCAGACTGACTGGCAGGACATACAGAGGGGGCACACTGGATACTGGGTGCTGGATACACATGATGGGGGGTAATAAGTGCTGGATAGAGGGGGATAATAGGTGCCGGATACACATCATGGGAGGATACTGGGTGCTGGATACACATGATAGGGGGCGCTGGAGAGCCTCTGTGGGTGGTCCAATGACTGCTGATATCACCGCCTCAATTAATGTCATTTTATTGGTATCTATTTTAATTTTGAAATTTACCAGTAGCGGCTGCATTTCCCACCCTAGGCTTATACTCTAGTCAATAAGTTTCCAAGTTTTTTGTGGTAAAATTAGGTGCCTCGGCTTATATTCGGGTCAGCTTATACTTAAGTATATACAGTAGATGGCATATTAAATTGATGATGTATAATAAAGCCCTTTTTATCTCTACTTAATTGTGTCCATATTATTCCCATAATAGTCCTATATATTCCTCTCTATATATTTTACATGATATAAGGCCCTATTATGGGTTTCATTCTTTTAATAAATATTTTTTTTGTATGTTGTGAGAATAATACTGAAAGAAAATAACATTTAAAAAATAAGATCTTATTTCCTCACTTTTATGATTACTTTAAGGCATATTCGGATCTTTTAGGTTTTTTTTTTGTCTTTTGCCGCTGAACATAAATAAAACACAGAGGGGCTGATTCAGAGCTACACTTTTACACTTTTTTTTTTAGGTGCAAGTGTAGGCCTGAGCTATACCATGCAGAACTGCAAGGGAGGCAATTTAAAATTGTAAAACCAGAATTACAATTGACAGGGGAAGTTTCTTAGCTCCACTCTAATTTATAGATTAATCATAAAGCTGTGCAGTATTTGAGTTCTATGTGCAAAAGTAAAGTATTTTCCTTGCATGCATATTATTTCAAATGAATTAGCCCCCCTTACATTGCAAAATGGTTTAGCCGAGTTGTACACTTGCACCTGTTTTGCCCTTACTCCCAAACTCTGAATCACCCCAGAGTTACTAAAACAGCAAATGCCAATTATTTGCAAATGTGCTGTATTTATAACAACTCTAGCTATAAAACTTACAAAATAAAATGAAAATGAACTTGTGTACACATTTACTTGTACATTAGTATTCTCCTCTTATTTGTATGGTATTTAAAGTTCACAAAGAGATGTTGTTATGGTATCCTATTTGACAGTTGCTTAGCAACAAGTCCCAGTGGTATCTTTGCATGACATAATTATTCATTTGTTTGTTTGATTGGTGATAGCAAACTAAAGCTATTTACTTTCTACAACTCAACTAAAACAGCATGCAATAAGTGGTCTAGTAAACTAAAATGCATTTACAATCAATTGTTTTAATGGAAACTCAAACTCAAGCTAATGTACAGTGCCTAGTGGCAAACCAATGAAAGATGATAACATAAATGACCCGGGTAGCACCTTTCACACTGTATCCCTACCCGTGTCGGACCTGGGAATAACAATTCTTTTTCCCGGGTTGAATTCCTGGGTCTCTTGACACGGGCCCACCGGAAGTGCACCTTTCACATCACAACCAAATAACCTGGATTTTGCAGAGACCCGGGTTTTTGGCGAAAATCCCGGGTATTTGGTTGTGATGTGAAAGGGGTATTACTCATCTGTTCAGTGTGCACCTCTTCACCAATGGCAGCTCAATTTTTCTTCATCTTGTTTGCCACGCATATGCAGGACAAAATTGGAGAAGAAGTATGTAAGTTTAATTGAATATCCAAGCTCCTATGAAGGTTGATTCCTTTTTAATGTTTATTCAGTGGAAGGTTTTAATGGAAGTCAGTTTTACAACCGATGCTTCATGTTTCAAACTGCCATATTTAACTAGAGGGAAAGCTGTTATCAGCACAGATGTCACATCATGTGATTTATTCTGCAGTTTAAGGGGGTCACACACTATATGATAATTAGGCTGATCGGTAGATTATTGTTGGATCGTCCTTATTATGATATATTGTATGCCATGGACCAATACGCCAGAACACAGGGATGTTATGTGCTGAACCTATGGTTGCTTTAGCAGATCCTACTGTTATTAGGCAGTCAGGACATAGCTCTCACTGCTAGCTGAATTTCTTTTCTCCTGGCTGTTGCTAAGCAACTGGAATGTTGTGCTTAATAGCACCGCTAGGTCTACAGAAGCTACTTCAGGCTAGCATGATTTATATGTCCCAGCTGGTGCTTAACAGCTGGTGCTTAGACCAACCAGAGCTGGAAGGCTTGCCTGTCTCTCCAGCTTTGATTGGCTGATTTGTGTTTAAATATCCAGCAGGGAGATCTCTCCCTTCCCGGTGATAATGCCTTGTATCCTTTGACCTTTACTGTGTTTCTTTTTGCCTGCTAGCTCTGCTGCTGGAGGGTTCTTGTCTGATCACTGTCCTTACTTTGTTTTGTCTGTCTGCATTCCTGGTATTTGTGTCCATTGTCCTTAGAGCCTGTAACCTTGTACCTGTCTACTTTACCTAAATACCATTACCTTGTACCAGTGTACCTACCTTGGAAACTGTTACCTTGTCTTTTGATTCCTTTTGAGTCTGCCTCTGGTCTTTCTGTCAGTCTTGTACCTGTTTGTCTCTGTCCAGTCTGATGTCTGATTCCCAAACTCTCCAGGTTTCTCCGGAAGCCTCCACTGGGGGCTGCAACCTAGGTGTACTAGCTGCACAAGCCTATCCCCACCATCAGGGGCACCAGTTAAACTCTGTGTCCTGGTGTGCAGTTAACCCGAGGAACATAACAAGAGAAAATGGGACTGGATCCAGACTTAAGTAAGTGCTTGAAATTAGTTACTCCTGGGCTAAACCATGTTGATTGCAGGGGAGTCAAATTTCAACTGTTGAGTTGCATACCCTCCAACATTTTATAATAGAAAATCGGTACACTTAGGGGCATGGCTTGTCCTGTGAATGGGCAGGGCTTTAATCTGCTCTCATTTGCATGTATGATAAAGTGTAAAATCTCATTTACACCTTATCATATGTGCTAAGCACTCACAGGAGAGGGTCTTGTCACTATAACAGAGCTGTAGGAGTCTGTCCCTGCAGCTCTACTATAGTGATCAGATGCAGAAGGGCTGGAAAAGGAGTACAGGGGGGAGGGAACAGCTGGGGTCAGAATCCGGTACAGGAGCTCTTTTAGCCGGTACAGACCATTAAAAACCGGTACTGTATCTGTTAAATAGGTACAGTTGGAGGGTATGGAGTTGAGAGGTGATGTTTCCTATCCCAAGTCTAAATAACAGTGTGATAGTAAAGCTGATCACTATCTGTGTGCAGTAAGCAATTCAAATATATATCTCTGCATGCAAAGAATACAATTAATTGACCCCCCCTGAAATCATCATGGTTCAGCCCAGGAATAACTCATTTCAAGCACTTACTTAAGTCTGGATCCAGCCCATGGTCTTTACACACTCTCGGATAATAACAGAAATGACAGAAGCATTACAGTACTTAAGTTCCAGGGACAACACATTTTGAGTGTGGCCAGCATAACAAATTGCCCCACAATGCAATATCAGTCATTTTAACCTGAAAATCACTGGATTCATGAATTTGTGGTATGCAGGGAGATTTTGCTACAGACTTGGTTATATATGCCGTTATTCACATATAAAAGTTTCTGGCACCTTTCCCTTTAATGCAATATAACTGTCAGCAGTGAATTTGTATAACCTGCTGATAGCAGCCTATTCTTTTAATGGAAAGATAATGATGTCACCTGACACAGTAGATGTTATCTATACAAGGTAAACAAAATTACATAAATAATAATGAAATAAAATGTGTTGGGTCCTCTATATAGAAACGTACACTAGTGCTTTTACCCAGGCAGCTGTCAACATTAGCAACGAGTTAGACCAACCCATTTTTAAAATGTAAATAACTGGTGGCCACCAACTATTAAATATGGCAAACTAGTAGCAGTAACAAGAAAACACAAGCTGGCGCTTCTTTTCAAATATATGAAATGTGTGAATGTGTATATATAAATGAAGAGGTGCAGCCAAGGACCTAAAATTAGCACTTTGTAACTACAAGGAAAAAAAGACAGGTCCGGCACTCCAAACAAACATTATATAGCACTATGTGTCAGCACATACATAAAAAGGAGGTTTAGTTCACAATATAGCTATATTGGGTTGAGCTCACCTGCTCAACATCAGGCACCTCCTGTAGGTGAGTCCCTATCCATCTGCTATATGTGTACACAGGAGGTCTATATTAAGACACTCCTGCCATTTGAAAAGTGTGCAGCAGCCATATTAGGGAGGGGTCAGGCTCTCAAAGTAAAACTAGTAACAGTAGCAAGAAAACACAAGGTCGCGCTTCTAGTAACCCAATATAGCTATATTGTGAACTAAACCTCTTTTTTATATATGTTCTGACACATAATGTTATATAATGTTTGTTACCTCTCTTTTGTTCTTTTTTTTTTTTTTTTTTTTTTTTTTTTTTTTTTTTTTTTTTTCTTAAACATTTTATTGAGTTTTTTTTTTTTGTAATAAAATTGTACAAACATATAAACATACAAACAGTACAACTGATGCATGTGGTGCTTTTGGTACAATCTAGAAACAAACCATGGACACAGATACAAGTACAAGTACAAGTACAGCGGTATATGTAAAAATAAACATACACAAGACGTCAGTGATAGCTAGATCAGTCATTGGGCAATTACAGCACAATCACTGTACAGCCCGGCCGACGGCAAACGATAATACCGCGGATAAGATCATGGTGTAACCAAAGAGCCCAGGGTGATGGAAAGGGCTGCAAGGTAAGCTATAATATCCCTTGCGGATTGCCAAGTGGAGAGCTGTGCACCAACTTAAATAAATAAAGCATCCTAAAACTTAAATAAACTATGAAACAACAACTAAAGGAAAACAAAATGGAGTTGTGAAGCCATGCAGTAGAATTGTTATGTCTCTTTCTTCACTCACCCAATCTCCTCCCAATCTCCTCCTCCCTCACACCCCTAGTTTTCTAAATTGCTAAGTTTCTAAGCAAAGACCACGTAGTAGTTTCAAAGGTAGACATAATGTTGGTCTGCAGCTCAGGGGGCAGATATTCAATATAACTACCCCATTTTTTATGAAAGCGAGATACCCCTAATTCTATGTCCGGGAGTGTTGCCCGTCTGTCCATATAGATGAGATCTAACAGCGTGTGCTTAACCATATATAGAAAGGGTGGTGAGGGTTTCACCCAGTGCTGCAGAATCACCTTTTTCGCCACAGTTACTATTATTGTTAGCAGGGGGATATTCTCTTTGACCTTGGGGAAATCAAGCCAATCAGCAAAGTGCGCCCATAAATGGGCGAGACAGCTTTTGGGCAGATGTAATCTCAATATAGAATTGATAAAGGATACCACTTTATCCCAGAACTTTCTCACTTTCCTGCATCCCCAAATGTTATGAAAGAATGTCGCATTGCCCATGTGACATTTTGGACAATGGCCCGATTCTCCTTCTACCAAATGCTTTCTCTGAGCCTGCGATACATATACACGATGAAGCGTCTTTAGGTGTATTTCTTGCAACTGGGAACTACCCAAAACCCTCATTGTACTATCGTAGAATCTCAGAGGTTCGTCAGGGAGGGGCACCTCGCCCAGGTCCCTGGCCCATGCTGCTAAATGCTTGGCCCATAATTTATCAGACTGGACAAGTAAGACTACATCATAGACATATCTGATTCTGCAGACATGCGTCCGAAGATAAGTGAGAAGTTTCTCTATTAGGCTTTGACGATAGGTGGGTCAAAGTACTCTGGGCGTGATGACATAGTTGTAAATACATAAAAAACTGCCTGTTCAAAATACCGAATTTTTCTTTGAGCTTATCAAAGCTATATAGCTGGCCCCCTGGGTCAAAGATGTCACAGATCGCTCTAATGCCCTTATCACGCCATTGTAGATATTCTGCATTTTCAAGGCTGGGTGAAAAATTCGGGTTACCCCATGTAGAATTATATCTGGATAAAGTGTGGTCTTCTTTCAAAGATTTATGCGTTCTAACCCAGATCCTATATGTATCGCGGAATAAAATGTTGTTTTTTAAACAGCCAGGGATGGTTTTATCTACTGTGTGTAGTAGAGCCCCAAGGGAGTATGGACTTACCAGCGACTGCTCCAGAGCCAAGTTAGTAAAGACACTTTTCCCAAATAACCAATCCGATATATATCGAAAGTGGGCCCCAGTAACGAATGCTAGGACACTTGGGAAACGTACACCACCCTCCTGTCTCGTCAGCTGGAGCCTCATTCTGCTAATTCTTGGTTTCTTACCAGCCCATAAGAATTTAGTGAATTGTTTTGTGCAATAAGCTATATCAGAGTCGGACAGTGAAATCGGCAACATTTGTATGAGATACGTCAACTTTGGAAAAATGACACCCTTTAAGACTGCGTTTCTACCCAACAGTGAGAGCGGTAGGTTCATCCAGTGTTGGATTAGCTGTGTAACTTTCTTAAGCGCAACGGAGTAATTAACCTTATATAAGTCAGTGACTGATGCAGAAATTTGTACTCCCAAATATTTAAACTGAGGCCCCGTAACCCTAAAATATTGGGAGATAAAGGGTAGACTTGGAAAAGTTTACACGAAAACCTGCGAACAGACTAAATTGGGAAATAATGTGCAATATCGCCGGGACTGAACTGACTGACTGACTGAAAGGGATCTGAGACAAATAGTAGCATGTCGTCGGCAAACATGGCCAGCTTGTACTCACAACGATGGACCAAGAACCCTCGATACGATGCTAGCTTGCGCAAAGCTATGGCGAGTGGTTCTAGAGCGAGCGCGAATAGCAGCGGGGATAGGGGGCATCCCTGTCGGGTACCCCGCTGAATGAAGAAGGGATTTGAAATTAACCCATTACCAGCAACCTGAGTATAAGGTTTAGTATAGATTGAATGGATAAAGTTAATAAATTCCTGTGGGAAGCCAAATTTGACTATGGAGCAATGCAGGTGGTCCCAAGTAACAAGGTCGAAGGCCTTCTCGGCGTCCAGCGATAGAACCAATTGAGGGGGAGAGTTCCCAGAGTCCCCTGCCTGTTGGACCAAAGCAAGCACTTTGCGGATATTAGTGACAGAATGACGACCCCATATAAATCCTGTCTGGTTGTCATGAATTATCGAGGGTAAGATAACTTTAAGACGTTCAGCAAAAATTTTTGTCAGGATTTTATAGTCTGTATTCAACAGGGAAATGGGTCTGTATGACTCCGGGGGCGCTGGATCCCTTCCCGGTTTTGGCAGAACCTTAATAACTGCTGCATTAAAATACAGGGGTATGGTATTCTCCGCCAGCATATGATTAAAGGCATCTCGCAGTAGCTCTCCTATTTCCGGAGCTAAGATCCTGTAGAACTCAACCCCCAAGCCATCCGGGCCTGGCGCCTTGAAGGCCCTCAAAGACCTGATAGTTGACTGCACCTCCTGCAAAGAAATTGGGGCTACTAAAGATTGAGCATGTGATTGTGATATTTGGGGCAAAAGATTGTCCCTCCA
>WWET01000444.1:280781-292474 GCA_011038615.1 Limnodynastes dumerilii | reverse complement strand
GTACCCCGCTGAATGAAGAAGGGATTTGAAATTAACCCATTGCCAGCAACCTGAGTATGAGGTTTAGTATAGATTGAATGGATAAAGTTAATAAATTCCTGTGAGAAGCCAAATTTGACTAGGGAGCAATGCAGGTGGTCCCAAGTAACAAGGTCGGAGGCCTTCTCGGCGTCCAGCGATAGAACCAATTGGGGGGAAGAGTTCTCAGAGTCCCCTGCCTGTTGGACCAAAGCAAGCACTTTGCGGATATTAGTGACAGAATGACAACCCCATATAAATCCTATCTGGTTGTCATGAATTATCGAGGGTAAGATAACTTTAAGACGTTCAGCAAAAATTTTTGTCAGGATTTTATAGTCTGTATTCAACAGGGAAATGGGTCTGTATGACTCCGGGAGCGCCGGATCCCTTCCCGGTTTTGGCAGAACCTTGATCACTGCTGCGTTAAAATACAGGGGTATGGTATTCTCCGCCAGCAAATGATTAAAGGCATCGCGCAGTAGCTCTCCTATTTCCGGAGCTAAGATCCTGTAGAACTCCCCCCCCAAGCCATCCGGGCCTGGCGCCTTGAAGGCCCTCAAAGACCTGATAGTTGACTGCACCTCCTGCAAAGAAATTGGGGCTACTAAAGATTGAGCATGTGATTGTGATATTTGGGGCAAAAGATTGTCCCTCCAGAAATTTTCTTTAGCTGAATTATCAATGTCATCTTGATGATATAATTGCTCATAGAAATTGCGCAACAGCTCCAGAATTTGTGGGCTGCCATGTTGGAGGGTTCCCTGTTTATCACGTAATTTGGCTATGTGAGTAGGTCCACGGTCCTCCTTCAATAGGTTTGACAGTAACCGGCCCATCTTATTCCCCCATTTGTAGAATCTAAACTGCCGCTGCCTATGGGATCTATCCGCCATTTTCCCCACAACCCCTTCAAAGTGTGTTTTCTTGTCGTTATAACTATGTAAGTGAAAGGGGGTGGGCTGCGCAATATACACGTGGAGAGCGGCAATCATGTCAGCCTTGGCTACGTGGAATTCCGTTGCTAAGTCCTTACGATATTGTGAAACGAAGGAGATGATGTTACCTCTAGCCACTGCCTTGAATGTTTGCCACATAAGTTGGGGGTTTTCGTAATGTTCCACATTGGAGTACTTAAAGCTGGCCCATGCAGCCTTCAACATATTTTGAAATTTAACCGAGTTGGTCAAATAAGTAGGGAACCTCCATAATCCTCCTCTTCCACCCCCGTCAACCGCATTTAATTGGAACCAGACCACTGCATGGTCTGAGATAGCAATTGGTTCAATTTCGGTCTTAAGCATTCTGGGGAGGAGGGACTCTGAAACCAGAATGTAATCCAACCGCGAGAGAGTATTATGCGCTGCTGATATACAAGTAAAAGCTTTATTAGAGGGGTGACTGACTCTCCATATGTCCACTAAATGCAAACGTTTTGCAAATTGGGCTATCCCTAACCTCGGCAATTTCCTAGAGCTTTTTGGTGGGTGTTGCCTGTCCAAAAGTGGGGCTGCGACAAGGTTGAAGTCCCCGCCTACTATTAGAGGGCCATCCATAAAAACATATAATTTGGTCAAAAGGGTGTCAAAAAACGCTCTATTATAAACATTTGGAGCATATAAATTACAGATAATAAGTTTTTGCCCATTGAAGGAGGCCTCAACAATCATAAAACGCCCTTCCTTGTCCAAAAACTGGGAATGTACTTCACTTTGCAAATTCTTTTTTACCAATATAGCCACTCCCCTGGCCCTGGAATTAAAAGGGGCAGCCCCCAGCACCCTATATCTGCCACAATTCAATTTTTGCATCTCACTGTCCAGTAAATGAGTCTCTTGGAGCATCATGATATCCAAACCTAATTTTCTAATATAGGTTAATAGGCGCTTTCTTTTAATCGGGGAATTTATACCTCCCACATTCCAAGTCGCTATTGTTAGGTCAGCCATACTTCCCTGGGGTAAAAGGATTAACAGAGAGAAAAAAACGAATATAAAAGAGTGCCAGGAAAATTGCATTAACATTTGTCATAGAGCAAAAATCTGAGGCATCTGATGTGTATGATATCTGTGCTATAAGAATCCTATCGGTTAGGTATGGGGTAGAGAGAGGGTAGCGGGTCAATACAGTGTAAGAAATCTGAGACTTAAAGGCTTCACAACATATAAACAAAGAAAAACAGTTATTAAACCAGAAAACTGCGTATCTCCCCATATTTTTGGAGATACACTTAAAAAGTAGTCCATAGAAAATGGGGACATACCCCATTTCTAACCCTTATGGAGTGCTAGGACTTCCTCAATAATCTGAACAACAGAATATAAAAGGAATATAAATGAAAACGTGAGCGTGCTTACGCCAGGTGTCCATCTTCAGTCACAGCAAGAACGTCGGAAAAGGAACTAGAGTACTTCTCGCCTATAGATGAGGATATGAATACGGTTAAGATATGTCCCTAGATCCGTCCTGTCAGCAGAAGTAAACATGCGGAATAGTAGAACGCTGCAGATTTAGTCCATCTGAGTTGCCGACGACGCTCCCTGTATCTCAGCGGATTCCCTTTCAAGGAAACTTTGCGCTTCTACAGGTGAGGAAAAGTCTTTGAAATCTTTGCCTCTAAATACCCGTAGCTTTGCGGGGTACATGAGAGCAAACTTCCGCCCTGATTTAGCAAGATTGGAGCAAATAGGTATGAACTCCTTACGGGCTTTGGCTACGTCTACCGAGTAGTCCTGGAAGAACCGCAACTTGGAACCCTCCCAGACGACATCCTCTTTGGTCCGCTTAGTCGCCGCCCACAGCGCTGATTTATGCAGAAAGTTGAGAATTTTAAAAATGACGGGGCGCGGTCTGGAGTTGGGGTTGTCTCGAGGGGGTCCCAGACGATGAGCCCGTTCCACCACCATGCCTTTACACTGATCCGCAACGCCAAGAAGCACTGGTAATGATTCGGTAAGAAAGTTGTTTAAAGCAAAGCCATGAAGAGTTTCTGGCAAACCAATTACTCTCAGGTTATTTCGCCTTGACCGATTTTCAAGGTCGTCTAGTTTGAACCATAGCTGATCCTGGACTTTAGACATGGCATGTGATTTCTTCTTTAGGTCAGAAACATCAGTAAACAGGTCTCCCACCCTCTGTTCCACCTCGAGCACTTTATGGTTAATCTGAAGTACTTGCTCTTTAAGATCTTGTACAGTAGTGTTAAATACCTTCATTTGGTTTGACATGAGAGGGCCCATAGTGTCAGTGATGGCCTGTACAACAGCTTCATAAGTAAGTAATGGAGGTGAGAGTGGGGGGGGAGGGGGTGTCCCCTGGAGGCTGTCAGCAGTAATAGTATCCTCATATGGATGTGGATTGGCCTGCTTACCCTGCATAGTAGCTTGGGGAGACCCAGATTCACTGCCTGCAGCGCAGCTAGGATCAGTGTCCTGCAGGAGATGAGGAGCAGAAGAAGAGCTGGGAGTAATTTGGCTGTCTGATCCAGCTAATGCAGCTTGGAGGGGAGGTGGAATGGCAGCCACAGCAGGAGCAGACCCAGAAATGTCAGCAGCTAACTGGGGCCTGTTAGGAGGTTCAGGGTCCGTCAAGGTTGCAGTTGGTGAGGAGAGAGAGGAGCCTTTGAGGGGAGAGGAGCCTTTAGCAGCCTGTTGTTGCTTCCGGGCCCGAGCCGAGTCCTCCGGCGCGATGACTCTCCTGCCTGTTGCGCTGAGCTTTTGGGGGCATACTGGATTTGAGGTACCTATCCATCCGGTACCTCAAGGTTCAGAAGGGGTTCCGACGCTTGGTCCTCCGGTTGGAAGCGTGTTAAATGCAGGCTAAGTGGCAGGATTACAGATGGCACCAGCAGAGCACAGCAGCGCGGCGGCTTCTCACATGCCGGCCGGAAGCGGAAGCCTCAGACCTCTCTCTTTTGTTCTTTATCGTTACACAATGGTCGTTTTTGGTCCTTGGCTGCACCTCTTCCATTTATATATACACTTGCACACACTTCATATATTTGAATAGTAGGGTAGCATTGTGTTTTCTTGTTACTGCTACTAGTTTACTTTGTGAGCTTGACAACTCCCCAATATGGCCGCTCACACGTTTCAATGGCAGGAGTGTCTTAATACAGATCTCCTGAGTACACATATAGCAAACGGATAGGGACTCACCTACTTGATGCTGGGCAGTTGAGCTTAACCCAATATAGCTATATTGTAAACTAAACCTCCTTTTCATGCATGTGCTGACACATATATATAATGTTTGTATGGAGTGCCGGACCTGTCTTTTGTTCCTTGTATTAAATATGGGAGTCTGTATATTTTGTACTGAAGGAAATTACAATATGTCCAAGCACAGATTTCTGCAGCTCGTACCTCACTAGCTACAGTGAATTACAAAATACTTGAACCTGCTAAAATGGCAAAATCACACTTAGTTTACCCCTGCATATATTAGGAAGTGAAGACTATGCTAACATTACTAAGTGTGCTGCATCTGAAGCACATTATATCTAGATATAGATATATGTGGAATAGTGTTCAGACACCCACAGCAGGGATTTAAAAATCTGACACTAATCACACTTTTCAAAATGAAGAATGATCATGTCGGTCTATTAAAAGGTAGCTCAGCCAAGCAATAATCAGCTTTTATGTCTTCGAGCCAAATCCTCTTTGAGCACAATCCATGGCTGGCTATACATGCTTGACACTCATAACATACAGTAGCACATGCATACGCACACATGTACAAAAAGAAATAATATTTACACTTATCAACATCAATACAGGAATATGTCTGAAAAATATGGCTATTAATTGGTATGATTGTATTTTTTTTTATAAAAGTATGAGACAGATACAATGTATGTGACAAGGAATTTACCACAAAAATATTTTTACACTAATTTCTTGGGAGTGATCTAATTATAATCACTTATAATTATTCAGTAATAACCACCTGCTAAGGTGCAGCAAGGCCTAAAGGAAGGGTCCTACATTAGGCCTGACTTTCTGAGAGCTGGTCTCAGTTCCCTAACAAAGTTCAGTAACAGGACTCCTGGCACAGAGCATCAACATGAAGTCTCTGTGATTTGTCTCCCAGAAGAGCAGCACTGTCATCACAGGGCAAGAATTCTATACTCAGACCTGTGTTGAACCCAGGGATGCCGACTCTCCCGGAATATCTGGGAGACTCACAAAATTTTGGCCTTTCTCCCGGTATCCCAGGAGAGCAAGCAAATCTCCCGCATGCCCTGACACCCAAACAATCACCCGTGTAATCCCTAGAGTTACTAGTGATGATGTCATCAAGTCCCTCCCACCCTTTAACACCTGAGATCACACAACTTAATGTCATGATTTGCACAAACCGTGTCATTAATCCCCGCCCTCTTGCAGTAATCTATGGCTTTCCTCCGGGTTCTCCCGGAGGGGAAGCTTTCAATAGTCGGCAACCCTGGCTTAACCTAAACTGGGATTGAAAGCTTTTTCTAGTATATTACTTCCTTGCACAGTCATTTGAGAGTTACATTATTATTGTGTGGTGTGGGTGGATTACAAGTATGGGGGTAGATCGATCCAGACCTACGAACGCCAGTGAATTTACTTACTGTGCATGCAGATGTTACGGTATGTAACTCAAAGCGTAAGGGCCAGACACATATCGTCATGTACGAAGGGGCGTTCCAGCCATACACCACCCGTAATTACGTTTCGGAGGCGGGGTGAGGCATTTAAATCGCACAGTATGGGTGTGCTTAGGCGTGTAAGTACGTTCAGCCATTATGGCCGTCAGGAGTTACACTTGGAAAAGTTATGGTAGAGTTTGGAAAGCGTAACACGGCTAAACTACGTACGAGCGAGGGGAGTGCCAAGGGGAGCGCATAGTTATTACGCTAGTGTAAGTATGCTACTCTAGGAAACGTACTTGCAAAGTAGCTCTGGATCTGGCCCATGGTAATTTGTTCCAAATGCACATTTCAAAATGTTGGCAAGTATGTTCCAGATATCATTTAAATATGAAATGACCCTTTAACACCCTCATATGTTACATGTAACCCATAATCGCACTACCATTTTCAATACATTTCACCTTGCATCTTTGAGAAGCAAAATAGGGACTATTTTATTGTTTACTATTGTCGTTGTTTTGAATGAGAGCATTATAAATGAGTAACATTTTTTTCAGTTAAAACTGTTTTGGCAAAAATATAGCTAACATAATGGTGTCAGCAGTATCAATATAGAATTTTTTATTGTTACCATAGCAACCAGAACTGGAATATTATATATTAGGTACCGTATTTCCCCATGTATAACATGCTCCCTTGTATAAGACGCACCCCATTTTTGGAGCCTAAATTTTTTTAAAAAATAAATGTATTTTTTTTTTAAATACCTATTTCCCCATGTATAATACGCACTTTTTTTAGACAAAAAATTGGTCTAAAAATCAGGTGCGTCTTATACAAGGGATGCAACACTAAACTTACCTTTGCTGTCCCTCCGGTGGTCCCTCCGGCGGTGTTAGACTCTCTCCCATGCAGCTCTGACTCAGCTCTGACTCCCTCGCAGTGCGCGTTGTACAATGACATTGATGTGACCTTAGGTCACGCAACGTCATTGTACAGCGCGCACCGCGAGGGAGACAGTCGGAGTCACAGCTGCGGAGGAGAGAGTCTAATACCGCCGGAGGGACCTCCGGAGGGACAGCAAAGATAAGTTCAGTGTTACATCCCCTGTATAAGATGCACCTGATTTTTAGACCCATTTTTTGTCTAAAAAAAAGGAGCGTCTTATACATGGGGAAATACGGTATTATGCCTACATGGGTTGAATGCTTGAACATAATCAATATAGTTTCTTGGGATTTGCTAAATTCAATAATGATCAATCATTTTCAATGTAGAGAAAAGTCTTAATACAATATGTATAGAATATTCAATATTATTGATAAAACACTATGGGCCGGATTCAGAGCACCGAGTGCACTGCATATGCGCCCAGTGTTTTCCGACTTGAGATACTGCGCATGCGCAGTAATTTTCTAACGTCATCTACAGTTCTTTTAGAAACTACTTAAATTACTGAGCATGCGCAGTGTCTCAAGTTGGAAAACAGTGGGTGCAAATGCAGTGCGCTCAGTGCTCTGAATCCGGCCCTATATGATAACAAAATATGGCAAGATTGTTGGGACTATTCCAAACATATTAAGTTTAGACATGTCTAAAAAGCCTCTAACCAAAATCCCTATGGGCAGTGTTTACTCTGGAGCCTAATTGCTGTGATTACCTTTCCACATACAAACATCGTGCGTTTTACGTGAAGTAGGCAGGGGGTGGTATTTAAAGTGTACAGTATGGGCGTGCTAAGCTGCGTACGTTCGCGTAGTCTGTACGCGCGTTAGCGGACGTATTCTGTTACGTTAGGAAAAGTTAAGGTAGGGTTTGGGTCGCGTAATTTGAGAAAATACGTCCGTGCAAAGGGTGTGCCCAGGGGAGTGTATTGACCTTACGTGTACGAAAATTGCACCGCTAAAATACGTACGCACACACGTAGTTCAGGATCTACCCCATTAAGTTTAGACATGTCTAAAAAGCCTCTAACCAAAATCCCTATGGGCAGTGTTTACTCTGGAGCCTAATTGCTGTGATTACCTTTCCACATACAAACATATAAAGCTATTAATAGGCCTTGAGATAATGAATGTACAGATACATTTGTTAAGCAGTATCTCCTGTTAATTAATGAGCACACTATGGGTGTCCAGATGAATGGTATTTATATTACCAGTCGATACTGAATTTTCTTTTGCATACATCTTTTTTTTTATCTATATGTGTTTTTGACCTGTATGTACACTGCAAAAATTCATTCAACACTCTTAATAATTCAGTTTCAAAGAGAAGATTCAAAGAAGAATTTGAAGAAGCAAAGTATAATTGTAAACCTTATTATTTAATGTAGTACTGGGATTCCATAATATAGCACATCCAGTCCCTCCAACATGAACCATTCCATTAGGTAAAAAATACTCTGTTTCTGAGCTTCCAACAATCTGTTACTATGGTAACCTCCTGTGTTGAACAGAAAACTTTTTTAAACATCAGTCGAATCATACCTCCCAACTGTCCCGATTTGAGCAGGACTGTCCCGCTGTCCCGTCCGCCCCAGAACATGTCCCGAGAGATCAGACTCTCTGGACAAAGTTTTTTTTTTTTTTAAAGCCCTGCTGTGATATATGATGCAGCAGAACTCTTCAGAGCACAGGACACGTAACAAATCTAATACTATGAATGGCAGTGACCTAACCTAAGGTCACTGCCATTCAAATAAAGAGTTTTGGTCCTACAGGGCTCCCGTTGGAAGTGGGCACCAGGCTGTACAGGCGCTCATGCTCCCCACTCCGCAGCACCGGTTTGAGAGGAGAGCAGCAGGGAAGGTTGAAAAGGTAAGTATTATAGAGAAATACTGGGACCTGGATGGACATGATGGGGAACTGGGGTGCTGGAAATATGATGGGTGGGGGGCTGGAGAGACATTATTGGTTTTGGTAATTATTGGAGAGCTGGAGACATGATGGTGAATCATGGGGGGACTGGAGACACTTGATGGAGAATACTGAGGGGCTAGAGATGTGATGGAGGTTACTGGGGGGCTGGAGATACATGATGGGAGGACTGGACACACTTGATGCAGAATACTGAGGGGCTGGAGACATGATGAGGGGATACTGGGGGGACTGGAGACACATGATGGGGATACTGTGGGACTGGGCACTTGATGGAGGATACTGGAGGGCTGGAGACATGATGGGGGATGGTGGGGCTGGATACAAATGATGGGGGGATACTGGGGGGCTGGAGACACATGATAGGGGATACTAGGAGCTGGAGTGACATAATGAGGAATACTGGGAGCTAGGGATACATGATGGGGAATATTGGGGATTGGAGACACATGATGGGGGATACCAGGGGCCTGGATATTCATTAATTATAACATATATATAGTCTGTATTGTGTGTTTTTTTTAAGGATGAAGTGGGAGTTGTATAAGGGAGACTAGGACACAATAATTTAGGATGATCACTGGCGTTAAATGTTAAATGATTAAACAGAAGGGCGCAAATTTAAAGTTTGTAGAGGATGCTGAACATCCTAGCACCGACCCTGATTACAGTACTGCGCATGCACAGTGTATGTGAGTCAGCTATTCATTCTGGATCTGACCCATATTCTCTATGGGCTGATCCAGACCTACGCTGGCTGGCGTTAAGACACCAGCCAGCAGCGTAAGATCGGCTTAAAAGCCAATCTGCGCATGCGCTGGGCAGATGTTGACCGGTGTTACTACGATCGGGCGTCCATACTAGTGATGCTGGGTGCTGGACATGATGGGTGATGCTGGGTGCTGGACATTATGGGGGCTGATGGGTGCAGGACATGATGGGTGCTGATGGGTGCAGGACATGATGGGTGCTGATGGGTGCAGGAGCTGATGGGTGCAGAACATGATGGGGGCTGATAGGCGCTGGACATGATGGGTGATACTGGGTGCTGGACATGATGGGGGATGGTAGGTGCTGGACATTATGGGTGCTGGACACTATTTGGTTCAAAATATTTTTTTTCCTGTTTTCCTCCTCTAAAAACTAGGTGCATCTTATGGACAGGTGCGTCTTATGGTCCAAAAATACGGTAAATCCTGAACACTTGCCAGAGCTTGGATGAGTTTCGTTCTCCATATTCACAGACAGCATCACTTCCTTTAATTTTCAGTAATATTTTCTATTCACCTTAGACAGTTTCAGTGTTATAACTGCATTAACATTGTTTTTCTGTAATTTCTTGTTATTTAAGTTTCAATCAAAGAGCAAATTGCCTCATTCATATTTCCATAACCGTTTACTACTTTTTTTTAACTTTAATAAAAAAAATTAGCAAACACCATTTGTATAGAGAAAGCCATTTGGAAAGTGAAGTACTGTCCCTTAGGCTTAGTCTTTTTCAGTGCTATTAATGATAAGTGTGGACCGGATCCTGACCTCCACTGTTGCTGTGCTCAAAATTCTGAGCTCAGCTGGAGTGCAGAGCCAATGCAGGATCCCATCAGCACCCTAACTCCTGTACAGATGAGGGGAGCACAATGGTCTTTATTCCAAAAGAATGTAGAAGAATGAAAGCTGAATGTAGACTGCTGGCAATTGCTGGCATCTGCATTTGTGAAAACAGCAGTGATGCGACTCTTGGAGTCACGTAGAGTCATCCGCCCACAGGTAAGTGTAAGCCTAAACCTAACCTTCCCCTTAAGCCCTGTCCGAGTCTAACCCTAACCTTATACCAGCTGCAATCTAACACTAACCTTATACACGTCGCAGCCACTAAAGCCCATTCCCAATAGCGATTTTCTATTTGAAGAGGTTTTTGAGCAATGATACAGCCACTATTCATCTGGCGGCTGTGTCATTTTCGAAATAAGGTCGGCCAAACCGTAAATTGCATCCCAGGGGTCACCACTGCAAATAGCCCTTTTTCACAGAGGAAAACCAATCGATCCCCAGACCACTGAAGATGGAGCACCAAATGGTAAATCTAACCCTTTCCCTAATCCTTAGCCTAACCCTCCCCTTTCATGACCCTAACCCTCACCTTCCCATAGTCTAACCCTATAATCACCGGAGAGTGTTACCTCTCCGGTAGCTTCCAATGCGAAGGGTGGCTTGTAAAAAATAAATGTTTATAAACTCCCACCGCTCATAAACATTGTGGAAACCATGATTGTATGTAAGGACTTACCCCAGCCCTTACTGTACAATTTAAATCCCTGCCCCTTGCCAATTGTCAGCAAGTACATTAAGAACCTTGCTTTCCCATAGGGGTGGCAGCACGGTGGCTCGGTGAGTAGCACTTGTGCCTCACAGCACTGAGGTCGTAAGTTTGATTCCCGGACAAGGCCTTAGCTGTGTGGAGTTTGTATGCTCTCCCCCTATCTGCATGAGTTTCCACCAGATGCTCCGGTTTCCTGCCGCATGCCCAAAACATGTTAGGTTAATTAGTTGCTATCAAAATGAACCCTAATGTATATGTGTGTATTAGAGAGTTTGGCTCCATTGGGATAAGCAAATGATAAGTGTTCTCCAGGGCCGTGCTTAGAAGTGTGCGATAGGGGCATCTGCCCAGGGCACAAAACTTATGGGGGCACTAGTAAGTTAATATTTAAGGTTATTTTGACTTGGTATTCAGGGTCAGGGGGCACCATTTTTCCTTTTTGCCCCTGGCACAAAAAATTCTAGTTACAGCTCTGGTGTTCTCTGTATAATAGCCGGAAAGAGGTGGGTTCAGGGGAAATTTGAGGAAGGGTTATTTCACAGGAAGGGGGTGGTTGTAAAGGGTAGACTAAATAGGCCAAGTGGTTCTTATTTGCCATCACATGACAAATCGTGGCCATTGAAATTACAATTCCCACACAGCACCATCTTTCCCAGTTAGATCTAGCAATCTCATTGATATCCCAGTGGTTATTTACATGACATCATATTAAACTAAACTGGCTACACACAATACAATAATTCAGCCTATAAGGAAGGAGGCTGAGCAGCAAGCATATAGCTTACATGACTGCATAGTGTGTATGAATAAAGTGATGATATTTACGGTGGTGGGGCATTATGTTGGTCAGCAG
>WWET01000444.1:236896-252096 GCA_011038615.1 Limnodynastes dumerilii | reverse complement strand
TGGTACCCTCACAATAATTTAGATTTTCCCTCTAAACATCTAATAAATACGGACCAGCAGCACACTGCAGTAGAAAATTGGCCTCCAACAATGGGTTCAATGCTTTGCTGCTGCTGCTACAACTTGGTATTCATCTGTATGGATCACCTTACATCATTGCTGGCAAAAACTCATACCAAGCTGTGATTTTCTGACAAGACAGGCCATGGACAATAAGCTACAGTGACAACTGAGGCCCTAACTCTATCAGCAGCACAGTTCAATATGAGCCCTAGCTGTCACAGTCAATTCAGGAGAAAGCAGATTATTGGAACCAGTAGTGATCAGGAGGACTGGAAACATGGCAAACACCCTTAAGTGTAGAACCCAGACACACACTAGCAGCGCATTCATAACTGTACCCACATCTTTGCAGTGGCCAGCTTTTGAACAGCTTTGTTGGGCCCCATATTCCATCATTAGGACTATAGAGAGATACTACTTGTACCATAACCCCTAATTTACTGTTTTTATTGGGTGCCCTGAAGCAGGTACCAATTGTCTGGGAGACAAAAATCCAAAGATTGGACAGCAAGGCCCGGTTCATCACATAGGGAAATAGAAAGGGACAGTGGCCAGTGACTCCACCATTTCAACACCATCGCAAGATAACAATCTTGTGAAAAGGATTGCAAAAAACCCTGAAAATTTTGGCGTCCCTCTTTCTCCTCCGCCTTGGAGAGATATAAAAGTGTTTACTTCCCTAAGGAAGTTCACATTGGGAGAGAAGTCAGCAAAGTCTCACCAATTTATTTCTTATTCTTTCTTCCCCTATTTGTCTCCTTTTTTTCTCCTTCTCGTTACTTATCTATATAACTTTGCTACATAACTTCACCAGCACTGCAGCTTCCGAGACACTGATTGGGCCAGTGGAGCAGAGGCAACTAACAAGTTCACCCATGACAGACTCCAGCTAGCATATAATTTCTATAATTAAAAGTAATTGGTCTACTAGAGTATAGTTGAGATAACTTGTTTCATCGTATACTGTATAATTAGGAATAACTAAACAGGTTTCAGAGAATACTGTTCTCAGCTGTAACAGAACGTATATTTGCTAGTGTACTTGGTTTACTCTTACTTAATGTACGTAATTCTTTTTAATTTGCTTATCACTCATTTGTAGATTATTATAATATATAATTTTATCTTAAATGTGTGGAAGAGTTTTGCCTGAGTCCTAAGCCATAGACTTCAGTCTTCAAAGTGAGGGAAGTGTCTTAACTAAGTTAATAACTTTCACATTCATCCTGTATTGTGTACTGGTTGTACAAAAATACCTAAACAAAACCATGGCTTCTAAACAATCATAATCCACTTCTCAAACTAGGTCAACTAAACAAAAGTCATCCTGTAGCAGATTTTCAACTCGGAGGAGGACCTTACCTCATCAAATGCAGTAATCTCAGTCAACATTAGTCAAAATGATTACAGAAATTTCAAAAACACAAATAGACAAAATATTTGAGTGCACTAAGTTCACATTTGATGCAGCGCAGATGGAATTAGATTCCAAGTCCCAGATTTACTAAGCTGCGGGTTTGGAAAAGTGGAGATGTTGCTCAACCAATCAGATTCTAGCTGACCTTCAATAGGAAAGTGAGAGGTAGAATCTGATTGGTTGCTATGGGCAACATCTCCACTTTTCCAAACCCACAGCTTAGTAAATCTGGCCTCAAAGCTGTTAGGCTTAACGCACTAGACAAAAGGTATAGTGACACTGAAGAACACTAGTAGACAAACATACAATCGTCACCAACAAGGTGAATGATTTAGAAAATAGGTATCTCTTTAACAATTTGGGGTTCAAAGGCATACCAGAACAAATTCAAAGCCAACAACTGATATACTTTCTAACTACACTTATACTAGAAGACATGGATACTTCCCAAATCAAAATAACCCACAGGTTGGGTCCTACAGAGCAAACAGAGCATGTCCTGCCATTGCTAAGTTCCTGGTCTACGGAGCCAAAGAAACTATCTGGACAGCATATTGAAAATTACCACAACTCACTGTAGATAATATTTGAGGACCGGATACAGACCTCTATCCATTTACTGCCTGATTCAGATCTCCATGCACACAGAGATCTAAAAGCATACCCCTGTCACTCCCCTCCTTCTTACAAAGTTTTGGACACTCAAGTGTCCAGAACCCTACCTTAGCTTAACCGCACAAATCTGTGTCCGTGCAGAACTGCCTCTCGATATCCCGACACTTAATTAGCATGTTGAACTCTGGCTCTGTGGTAGGGTTTCACCATGCAGAAATTGAGTGCTGGCCCCTTTTACAGAAGTTCTTCCGTATGGAACATTGTTCTGCATGGATGCCCTTCCGACACATAATATCTGGCACATGCATGGGCCAATGTTACGTGTTAAGAAGACTTAGGCAAATGACTTGCGTAAGTTCTCTCTGCACTTAAATGTGAATCAGGCCAATTGTATTGTATACTCTCATTTATTTACTTATTACTTTCTTTCATTTTTTTTACGTTAGTTTAATATATCCCTTGCTGGCACCCATGACCTTTCCTCTGGTCGATAAACTTTCATATGGACCAGATAATGGACTTGCCATTGCAGAGCTGTAAATTGAAATTTTAGTGGTAGGGGCAAAAAAGAAAAATAGTGCCCCCTCATCCTTGACTTCTAAGCCAATTTAGCCATAAATACTAACTTACTGGTGCCTCCTTAAGATTTGTGCCCTGTGCGGCCACCCCTATCACACACCTCTAGTTAAGGCCCTGTGCCATTGGACCTTCTTGCTATTCAAAATGGATTCCAGCTCATACCTTGAAGGTCATTTGACCAGTTGTTCTGCATCTGAATAGTTCAATTGTTTGTTTCACTCTCTCAGTCTGCCTGTTAGACTGAGGGTGATAACCAGAGGAAAAAACTGATCTGAATCCTCAATCCTTTGCAGAAAATTCTCTAGAATTTAGCAATAAATATTGAGCCTTGATCAGAGATTATATCACAAGGAAGACCATGTAGTCTAATAAAATATTTAATAAACATGGACAAGGCTTGAGCACTGGGAAAGCATTGCAAGGGGACAAAGTGGGCCATTTTACTAAATGCACCATAACCCGTATGGTGAAGAATCCAACTGACTTAGGGAGGTCCGTGACAAAATCCATGGATGGGTATGTCCATAGGCATTTGGGTACAGGAAAGGGGAGCCAAAGGACAGACCCTGTGAGTCTTGTTGCGGATGCAGACTTCACAAGCCCTAATAAATTCTTCAACATCTGGAGGGCCACCATATGGAAGAATTTTTCAGGTTTACCCCTAGGAGCAGAACCTTGAACCCCCTGGAGCAGACGTCCTGGGTTATAATAACGACAATGTTGCAAGGAGTCATAATAGGTTGCAACAGACAACTTTATTGGCTGTAAGTATCGGGAAAGAGCATCTGCTTTTTGATTTAAGAGCCAGGTCTGTTGGTGATGTTGAAATAGAAATGCATAAAGAAGGATACGGATCTGGCTTGCTTATGGTTAAGATGTTTGGCAGGCTTAATATAGGCCAGGTTTGTAATCCGTTAAAAGTATTATGGGATATATTATGGGATGTATCGATCTTTGTATTCAGTGTCTACATTCTTCAAATTTCAAATGCAAGCTCGATGGCCAGGAAAGGTCATAATTGCATCCTGCAGGAGAAAATTTCATCAAGAAGAAAGCACACAGGTAAGTTTGGAGTCCTTTGGGTCCCATTGAGACAACACGACTCCTGCTCCAACATTCGTCAACCTCCACGTAAACAGACAGTGCAAAATTAGTATGTCAGCAGGTGCTAATACCAAAGCTTTCTTGAGGTCCTGGAAAGCTTTAACAGTAGAGTCAGACCAATGCAGAGGAAATTTCCCCTTTTCAGTTAAATCTGAGTTTGGGGAAATTAAGATAGAGAATTTTCAAATAAATCTTTGATAATAGTTGAAGAATCCATGAAACCTTTAAATGGCTTTTAGGCTGCTGGGTTGGACCCATTCCAACATTGCTTTGACCTTTTGCTGGTCCATGGCAAAACCCTGCAGGGAGATCACATAGCCAAGAAAGGTGACTTGTGAGACTTCAAATTATAATTTGTCTAATTTGGTGTAGAGGTGATACTCGCAACGTTTGGTGAGGACTTGATATAAATGTCTTTGATGGCTTCCAAAGAAGAAGAGTAGATAAGTATGTCATCAAGTTAGACAACCACAAATTTTCCCATGAATTCTCACAAAATGTAATTGATTAGGTCCTGATAGACTTGGTACCCATAGTACACCGAATGGCTGTTAAAGGTGGTCTTCCACTCATCACCTTCCTTAATCCTTTCCAGGTTGTATGCCCTCCGCATGTCGATATTGCTGTAGACCAGGGATACCTTAAGTTAGTGAAACAGGTCTGTAATGAAGGGTAGTGGGTATGATTTCCTCACAGTGATCTTGTCCGGTCCCCTGTAATCTATACCTGGACATTATGAACCCTTCTTAGCTACAAAGAACTGTATTCACAGAAATTACTTAAGTGCAGCCGTATCCGCACCTAACACATATGACCTGCCCCACAACCTGCTCCTGTTTTTAGGATCATTATGGCACTTAAGAGTGCCATTGGGCTTCCTTAGGTAACCGTGTGTATTTTCCTTCTTAGGAAAATACACATGGATATCCCTTCCCCACATATATAAATATAGCAGAAGAAGCGGCACTCAGAGGTTTTGAGAAAAAATACAAGTACTCAGAGCTTGGTCCGACATTTCAGTTTTACTCAACTTTCTTCAAGGACAGATTATGCAATGCAATGACCTTTATATAGTGAGGCTAGATCCAAGTGGGCTAAAGGACCTTTCATTTTCAGGAAATTAAATGACAATTGGCCTAACGGAGCAGAGGCCTGATTCACACCTGCTGCTGCTTCTAATACCCCTTCTTATACCCCTTTCACATCGACAACTGTGAAAAACCCTGTATTTTCAACCCAGGTTTTTCCGGAAAGAAATGCAGAGTAAAAAAAGGACACTTTTAAGCACCCAAAACCCCAGGAAATTCCCGGATCTGTCCCTTTCACACCGCAACTGAATTTCCCGGCTCAAGCGTGTCAAGCAACTGTCAATTATTATAGAAAGGAGCTTTTATTGGCTACTTGAAATTATGTCATTTAAAGGGAATTTAACTGTCGCACACAGTGATGATGTCGGTACATGGTGGCCATTTTAGCTGCATTATTTCCACGATGGCTGACGATCTAGTTCATGATAGATCTGAGACCATGGTTGTGTTGATCATTTTGCTGTTTCAGGCAGCAAATTACACCCTTTTGCAGCTGATGACAGTGTGTCAGATGGTTTATTCTGACATGTTGAGAAAACGGGCGCAATTCATGTCGGAGTTGCAGGATACTCAACGCAGAAGAAGAGCATACACCAAAGCCATGCAGATGTCCATTCTGCGCTTCACAACGTACAGTAGCAGGAGATTGTGGTCCAGACAGCGGTGTCATGCTAAAGCTTTCTGGGCAACAGTTGAAGCGTTTGAGGAGGACCAGTGGATTGCTTACTTCCGGATGTCCCGTGGGACCTTCCAGTATGTGCTGGATGCCATCTCCCCAGTGCTGACCAGAAAGACGACAGTTTTACGGATCCCCATTCCACCCTGGAGGAGGCTAGCCATTGTCTTGCGGTGGTATGCAACCCCTGGGGAATATCGCATGATGTCATGCATGTTCGGAGTTGGGATTTCGACCATCTGTAACCTCATGCGTGAGTTGACTGAGGCTTTGCTGGAAGCACTGTATCAGCGCGTAATCTGCTTGCCTGAGGGAGAGCGCCTGGATGAGACCATTGTCGGCTTCCTGAGACGCATATATCCGCAACGTGCTGGAGCGATCGACGGGACACACATCCCCATCATTGCCCCTGCGCAGAATCCGGTGGATTACCACAACCGGAAAGGCTGGCATTCCATTGTCCTCCAGGCTGTAGTGGACCACAACTATTGGTAAGCATACTTTACAATGATAACTTTAATTATATGTAGTGCAATGGAATGCTAAAGTTATGCTATGTTCAACTTCACAGATGTTTTTGTCGGATGGCCTGGACGTTCTCATGATGCCCGCGTCTTGGCAAACGCGGAACTCTACAACCTGGCCAAGGAGGTTAGAGGAGGTTGCTTGTTCCCCAGAGGTAATTTTATTTTTTATTATACCCCCTGACTATATCCCATGCTATTATATGCTCCTGTCCCCCCTATACCTGAGTATATCCCCTGCTATTATATCCCCCTGCCTCCCCTATACCTGAGTATATCCCCTGCTATTATATCCCCCTGTCCCCTCCTATACCTGAGTATATACCCTACTATTATATCCCCCTATCCCTCTTGTACCTGCTTACATCCATCCATATCCCCTTTAGCTTTCTGTAACATGTTTTTCAAATATAGTATTAAATTACACAGAGCATCCATATATTTAAAAACTAAACTTTTACACTCTCTTTACAGAAGTCAAAGACTGTCAATGGAGTGTAGATCCCAGTGCACCTTATCGGTGATGCTACATATCCGTGACGTCGATGGCTGATGAAGGGCTTTACACAGCGTTCTCATCCTTCTGCAGAGCAAGTGAACTATACATATACCCTCAGCTCAGCTAGAATAGTTGTGGAGAACGCCTTTAGATGATTAAAGGGTAGATGGTGTCAGTTGCTGAAGCGGTTGGACATTGAAACCAACCTTGTACCGCATGTAGTTGCCGCATGTTGCATTTTGCATAATGTTTGTGAGATGCAGCACGAGCGGTTTCTACCTGAGTGGCAGCAGGAGCGGTTTCTACCTGAATGGATCTTTCAGGACTCTGAGCTGTCGGAGCCGACTGATCCACAAGCTTCTGTGGTTGAGTCTCACAGCTTGCGCGTGGAGACTATACGGTCTACCCTGGCCACCAACCTTCATAGTTTTTTTTTAGATAAACACAAATAGTTTTTACAAAAGTGGTCGTTTATTGCGTCCCTTTTTTTTGTTAACTTCACATATTTAGAACATATGCTTTAAAGCAATTAAGTGCTTTGGGGTAGATCCAGAACTACGTTTGCCGTACGTTTATTCGTGGAGCGTATTTTCATGCGCGTAAATTCATTACACTCCCCTTGGCACACCCCTTGCACGGACGTATTTTGTCAAGATACGCTTTCCAAACCCTATCTTAACTTTTTCCAACGTAACCGCAGTCATACTCACACGTACGTATGGGCTGAACGAACTTACGAAGCACGCCCCACCCATACTGTACACTTTAAATACCACCCCCCCGCCTACTTCACGTATTTCACACGTATTTTGTTAAATACAGCCCCCCGCCTACTTCACGCGTAATTTGGACTAACGTAAAATCGGCACGCCCACACGTAAGTATTTACGTGAAATATACGTGCATGGCCCATACATTCATAATTACACTACGTTATTTTCTATGGTGCGCATGCGCAGTGCGTACAAAACAGCGATTTTACGTCTCAGCCACACGTAAATTCGCTCCGAGGCATAGTTCTGTATCAGGCCCTTTGTGCAACAAGGCATACAACATATATCAACATATCAAGATATAGCAAAAGTATACAGATACAAAAAAATGCAATAATTATAAAATATATTAACTAGAAATGTAATACATTTAAAGATTTTGATAGCGAGGGTTTTGTTCCTGCTCTAAGTGCTGGTGGTGATACAGCCGTTTCTGGGATGTATTTAAAGTGGCCAGTGGGTTAGGTACTGTAGGCAGCTGCGGATGCTGTCCATGAAGGTATTGAGGGTCTTGGTCAGTATGCGGTATAGCAGTTGGGTTATGTGTTGGTGGTGGATGTAGTGGTGGAGGGTAATTCTGGGGAGGGTAACCAGTGAAAGGATAACCACTTGGGTGGTAGGGTGGGTAGGTAGGTGGAAGTGGTGTTGGAGGTGCAGATTGGGAACCTTTAATTCCTTGGACTATTCTCTCAATAAAAAACATGGTGGCTTCTCGATTTTCACGGGTTATCTGAGAAATGCGATCTAGGAATTTGTCCTGCAGCTTGGTCTCGTGATCGAAAAAACGCTGCATCCTGTCATACTCATTCCGCTGCATGGCTTGGTCCATGGAGTCTAGTTGCTACAGCATTACAGCGGTCATTGCTTTCATGGCTACTTCCACTTTACTCATACATTTTCTTCGCTTTGGCACATTATATACTGAAAAGAAAAGAAAGTGGCACATTATATACTGAAAAAAAGGGAAAAGAAAGTGTTTAAAAAACCTTAAAAATTATGTATGTACTTGTTGCAAGATTAAAAAGCTGTTTCGTAAGCCATTGTGCTTGAGGCCTCATCCCTCCTGCACTTCTTGCAAGCAGCAACAAATTGCTCAAAATGTAAAAACTACAGTATGTAAATACTTACTACTTACTACAATGCTGTGGAAGTCGTGGGGGATGACTTCAGGCGTCATTGTCATTGTCGCAGATGTATTACCTAGTTGTGAAAGTAAAATAGCAAGATTACATATATATGCTCCTTAATTGTTTCCTCGCCGTGCATATTCCAGAGCTCTATAATCTCACCCTCCACCCATTGCACCATCTCGAGATATGTGTATGTATGTAGATAGGTTAGGCTATTGTTAATAGTTTATGTTATTTTATTACATTTTAAATATGTAGTTCTAGTGTCATTGGTAGTTTTGTTTTACAGTTCTATTATAGTTAGTACAATGTTCATAGGTTAGGTTATTGTTCATAGTTTGTGTAATTTTATTAAACTTTAAATAGGTAGTTGTAGTGTTATAGGTAGTTTTGTTTTTCAGTTATATTATAGGAGTTTAGACCGTTATACAAGTTATATAGTTATAGTTGTTGATAGTATTGAGTTATGGTTGTATTCTTGTTTTTTGCGTAGTTATTGTTATTATCCATGTTTACATTCCTTTGTATAATTATTTATTTTCCTGTTATTGTTGTCTTTACCATGTTTTTTTTGCTATGCCTTTATTATAACTAAAAATGCTGTCCTAAACTATTATGATGACAGCAAAGAGTATTAAAAAAAAATAACAAACATAGTGCTATGGACATACAGTGTTCATCAAACTAAAGAAACTCACCAGTTTTTGTAATCCGAGAGGATGTACAAGGCTCTTCCAAAAGATCGTCAGGAGTATCACCTATAAAAGAATAAACAGAAACAACAGCGCAACAGCATGAAATGGACAACTAATCCTTCACAGACATTGATGGTGAAGCCAAAAGCACTTACTGTTTTGCCGTTCCAATTGCAAATGACCTGGATCTCCTACAGCAGATCGAGACTGTTTACGCCCTTTTTGTGTCTGAGGGGGCTCCTGTGAGGATTGCCCTGACTGTACTGATGCTGTTCGAGAATGGCGACCTATTAAAAAACAATTATGCCATTAATTTCTATATTACGTGCAAGGACATTACAGGCTGCAAAAAAAAAAAATACTTTTGGGATACCGCTTCAAAAAATACCATTTTCAACATTACATATAGCCAAAAAAAATTACTTTTGCCATACCCCTAAAACAAATGCAACCCATTTAAAACATTGCAGACAGGGACATTACAGAACTTACAAAAGCTATTAGAAAAAGAGACTTTTTCAAGCACTGCAGGATATAAATGTGGCTCCTCAGATATCAGTGAAGTGTCCGTTGCGCTGGACTCCATCTCACTCTCATCATCGTCAAACATTAAGGGCAACGAGGCCTGGATGGCTTGCTTGATGCTTGAGTACTCTGCTTGTGGCCCGTAATGGATGACGACAGTGCTATTGGATTACAGAAAGCAGTGCAACCGAAAATAGATGTGCATAAATCATAGAATTGCCACTGTATTCTTCCACTGCCACTCTTTTTCTGTTCATCATGAACTTTAATAAAATGCCTCTTTAATGCTTTCAGCTTGTTCATGACCTGCTGTTGTGTCTTTATTATCCCTCGTTCCTCCAGCTTCTTGGATATGTTGTGATATATGTGTGCTTCCTTCACTGTGCCCAATATTTGCTCCTTTATTGCTTCTTCCCTGCGAATAATCAGGAGCTCCATAATCTGCTCCTCCCGTCAATGCGCCATCTTGAGATTTGAGGAACAGCAGCATACGATTACATCATCACATACTGCCTGTTTCTGCATCCAATCAGGTGGCAATGTTTTTTGGCGATTCCCGGGTTTTTGCCCAAAAACCCGGGTATTTGGTGGCAGTGTAAAAGGGGTTTAAGTCTCCCTTCATTGTAGGCTGACCCTAAGACTCCCTTCCCCGGCTTCTGAAATTAATGAAAGGGTAAAATAATGAATGGATAATTTGCCAAAAAATAAATTCAGCATAATTACACATTTATTAATAAAATATTCTAATTAGTGCTATTTACGAAATCCAGACAGCTGAAAATGACCTTTTGGAGACTGCATCCGCTCCTAAGCTGTACTACAAGGGAATATCATTAGTTATGTAACCCACAAAAAACAGGAGGTGAATGCTAAGCAGCAGACATTGATGACTGTGGCATTGGAGGCATTCTGAAAATTCAGTGAGCACCTAGATGATCTCTCATTGGAAATATTTGCTAAAAACACCTAAAAAAAATGTTTTTGGTGAGGAAATAAAATTGGTAAACTGTTGCCTTAAACTGCCTCAAAAAATTATTATTATTAAGACATCCCCACACAAACTTAACCACAAAATCAAAAGCTATACTCGATCATTTAAACTATTATACAGACGTATATAGAGCCTTTCCATTTGATTCAGTCTCACACAAAACTTTACATACATCATGGCACACTGTCCACCTCATATTCCTGCGCAATCCAGAGTTCTATGGGAATGTGGCATCTGGAGAAGGGTGATGAAGTTTAGTGAATTATCAGATAAATATGGCATGGAAACTGTAACCCGGCTGACATTTCTTCAAGTAGCACATTACACTAAAATGATTCTTTAGCATCTCAGACCAGGACTGGGGAAATGATTTGGACTTAGCACTTCTCCCACCTCCTCTAAAATCTAAGGCAGTTTCTCTCCACTACCACTTCCTTAGGAAAACATTATACTATACTGCCAGCAGATCAGGACTGGTGACGTGGGACCAGATCCAGACCTGATAACGTCAGGTCACTTATGCACGCAAGGTGCGTAAGTGTCCTGACTTCACTGGAAGGCGCATGCGCTCCAGATGTTTCGTACGAGCCCATTTCATAGGAAATGGGCTGTGCTTCCCCTCTGCCCACTAACGTGGGCGGGGGGAAGCATGCAAAGTGTACAGTGTGGAAGAGACACACCGGAGTACCTACCTTTCTAGCTGGAAGTGCCATCCACTGAGCCTCTGTATATGTAGGTTTAAATCCCTCTCTCTATATAGAGAGAGAGAGAGAGGGATTTAAACCTGCTAGGCATGCATTCAAGGAGGCACAGTTGACCACACCCCCTGTGACGGCTTGCCGCCGCTTCACCACGGCACAGTCATCTCTGCTGCAATCAACAGTTGGGGGCCCAAGAACTTACTGTACCGGGGAAGGGGGGCCTTGGTGGCATGTATAGTTATATTAATAGGAAAGGGGCAAGGGTATTTATATTAATATGAACGGGGTTTTCAGTTTTTACTAGTATAGGAACTGGGCATGTATGTTAACTGTTATATGATCAGGCAATGTTTAGTAACTATGGGCCTGATTCAGAGCTATGATGTTACACTGAGCGGTCTAACGCTCAGCGTAACATCGCAGCACTCCCCCGACACCCCCTTGTCCTAACGTATTGACACTCGCTTACGCCGGCTGAAGGCTACCCTAACTTCAGCCGGCGAAAGCGAGTGTTAATACTCTGGGACGGCGGCGCTGCAACGCAAACGCAGTCCTCCCAGCCTGATCACCCTCCCTCCCCCCTGCCTACCTGCACTAACTGCAGCGTAGTAACGCTGGGGGACGCCCCCTCCAGCGTTACTATGCTGCTGCTACGGACACCCGATCCTTGATTGGGTGTTGCCGAAGCTACGCCTGCCCGGTGCATGCGCAGATCGACTTTTCAGCCGATCTTACGCTTGTGCCCGGTGTTAAAAAGCGTAAGTCTGAATCAGGCCCTATTAGAGGATCAGGCATGTTTACTTACTATTAGAGGATCAGGCGATATTTATTAACTATTAGAGGATCAGGCAATGTTTATTAACTATTAGAGGATCAGACAATGTTTATTTATTATTAGAGGATCGGGCAATGTTTATTAAGTATTAGAGGATCGGGCAATGTTTATTTACTATTAGAGGATCGGGCAATGTTTATTAAGTATTAGAGGATCAGGCAATATTTATTAACTATTAGAGGACCGGTCAATGTTTACTAACTATTATGTGATCAGGCAATGTTTACTAACTATTAGAGGACCAGGCAATGTTTCTTAACTGTAAGAGGACCAGGCAATGTTTATTTACTATTAGAGGATCTGGCAATGTTTATGTACTATTAGAGGATCGGGCAATGTTTATTAAGTATTAGAGGATCAGACAATGTTTATTAACTATTAGAGGATCAGGAAATGTTTATTTGCAATTAGAGGATCGGACAATGTGTATTCAGAATTAGAGGGTCGGGCAATGTTTATTAACTATTAGAGGATCAGGCAATGTTTAGTAACTATTAGAGGATTGGGCAATGTTTATTTACTATTAGAGGATCTGGCAATGTTTATTAACTATTAGAGGATCGGGAAATGTTTATTAATTATTAGAGGATCGGGCAATGTATATTTACTATTAGAGGATCGGACAATGTTTATTCAGTATTAGAGGATCGGGCAATGTTTATTAACTATTAGAGGATCGGGCAATGTTTATTTACTATTAGAGGATCGGGCAATGTTTACTAACTATTAGAGGATCGGGCAATGTTTATTAACTATTAGAGGATCGGCAATGTTTATTTACTATTAGAGGATCGGGCAATGTTTATTTACTATTAGAGGATTGGACAATGTTTATTAACTATTAGAGGATCGGTCAATGTTTACTAACTATTATATGATCAGGCAATGTTTACTAACTATTAGTGGACCGGGCAATGTTTATTTACTATTAGAGGATCGGGCAATGTTTATTTACTATTAGAGGGCCGTGCAATGTTTATTTACTATTAGAGGATCGGGCAATGTTTATTTACTATTAGAGAATCGGGCAATGTTTATTAAGTATTAGAGGATCGGACAATGTTTATTAAGTATTAGAGGATCAGACAATTTTTATTTACTATTAGAGGATCGGGCACTGTTTATTAACTATTAGAGGATCGGGCAATGTTTATTTACTATTAGAGGATCGGGCAATGTTTATTAAGTATTAGAGGATCAGGCAATGTTTATTCAGTATTAGAGGATCGGGCAATGTTTATTAACTATTAGAGGATCGTGGGCATAATTTCTTGGTTCATAGTTATAGGGGACTTATGAAAATATGTTTAGGGGTCACAATATATATGCGGCGGCATGCCATTAACACTTCGCTTATGGTACATGTTCTGAAACACAGGGGCATGCTGTGCCTTCTAGTACTATATGTTGCAGCATGCTAAGTGTTAATAGCATGCCGATAGGTGGTTTAATTATTTTGAATGGGTTTTTTACATTTTTAAATTAATGGTGGATTTTATTTTATAAAGTGAGTGTCGATTTTAAGGAAATGAACACTCACAACCACCTCTATTTATCTCTGGTGATTTTTTACCCATTCTGCAGTGAGAATGAAACTTGCCCCTTAGTAAATCTGAGATTTGTATCTCCTGAATGGGAAAAATCGATAGAGATAGATCAACAATGGCGATTTTTACAGAAATCCATCTCTGGCGATTTAATAGCCAAATCACCTTTAGTAAATCTGAGATTTCAAAATCGCCAGTAAAAAAAAAGCAAACACTGGCGATTTTGACAAACTCAACTAAATCTGACTTTTAGACTTACAATGTCCTATATTGTATTTCAGTGCTAAAAAGACAAGGTACTAAATGTGTGAACAGCACAATCAATGTGCTGTATACATTTTTGTCATCCAAATCCTTCTTAAGGACCATGGGCCAGATTTCTAAGTTGCAGGAAAGGAAAAGTGGAGATGTTGCCAATAGCAAACAATTAGAGTCTAGTTGACAATTTATAATATGTAATAGTAGAGTGGGAGCTAGAATCTGAGAGGTTGCTATGGGCAACATCTCCACTTTTCCTTTCAAGCAGCTTGGTAAATCTGGCCCCATGTCTGCTTCTATGTTCTAAATGATTACTTCATATTTCAAAAGTTTGAATTCCATAAAGGGACTCATAGAAAAAACACTATATTTTGAATTTGTAATAACTAAACCTCTAGGTAACTCTTTGCATTACTAAATCTCATAAGAGTTTAGTCATAGGCTAACATAATTAACATACAATGACACCTACACGCTGTTATTTTTCTCAAGCATTCATACTCAAAGAATGAATCATCACAAAAAAAAGATATAAACTGCAAAGTACATCATTTATTCTGATGAGTTTGGAAAACTATAGTATATGATTTGTTCCAGCACATCTATGCTTTCAAAAAGACTTCCATTGGAAATTATTCCTGTGTTTATGAAGAAAATGCGAATGTTATAGATAGCGGTTTATTGATGAAAAGAAGTATTGCTTGGAACATGCTTTCCTCTTTCAGTGGTAAAATTAAATGTGTCTGGTTTTCACAATAGAACCAGTGGTCAAAGTGGAAATTTAGAAGTGGTGGTATGGACATTTAGAAGTGGAGGTATGAAAATATAGAAATAATAGAAGTGAATGGAGATTTATAGCTTTTCAATGAAATCAGTGAGATAAGTGACAGTATGACATACTCCCTCACTTTGAGCCCTGAGTAGAACATATACAGATCAAGCAACATGTAAGCCACTGACTGACTAATCTGTTCCAACATGTAGGACCAGATTCAGAGGGCCCGATTCAATTGCCGGCGAAGTTTTCAAAAAGTTTGCGTTGGTAAAAATACGACGCCTTCGCCGGCAATTGAGCGATAAAAATTCGCCTATTCAATTATTTTTTTACCGCTGCACTAAAACAGCAGGCAGCGGAAAAAAAATAACCAGAGAAAAAAAAAAATCTCTCTGTTAACGCCAC
>WWET01000444.1:224600-236400 GCA_011038615.1 Limnodynastes dumerilii | reverse complement strand
AAATGTAACGCACAGACTAGGTGGAACCAATACCAACACACCCAACCTCTACCCCAAGGGTCCTACCCGTTCCTTGCAGAGTCGGTTGAGATCTCTTTTTCCTTTCTACCCACCGGGAACTTTACCGCTAACAGACCTCACGATCACCTGGAAAGAGACAATAATTACTGAGATGCCGAACACTAGAACTGGATCAGGAATGTACGAGCGCCTCACAAGGGGGAAGTGCGTGACTTCACCCCCTGGCTGGAGGTGAACTCGGTTACTCTGGCCGGGAACGCGGGGCTGAGCGTAGTCCACTCCACACCAAACTGAAGCGGGAGGGACCACCTTTCCCACCGCAGTGGAGGCCAAACGGAAGTGATAAGGTTGAATGACACTCACCGTATACGCTGTAACTCCCTGCCCGTGCACCTTTGTCCTGCAAAGCAATACGGTTAGCCTGGCCTACAAATCTTAACCTACAGGCCTAATGCCACTATGCTACAGGGGAACTACCCCTACTTACCAACAGCAATTCCCCAACGGGGGCCAAACCATTTAACAACACTTAAACAGAACGCAGCAGACCTTACTAACTATATTAACCAGCAGGACACTAGGGCTTAAGGTGTATCTATCTTGGTAGGGGACGGGCAGCTAGGGAAAGTGACCGGAGCACAGATCTGACACTGGCCTGGATGCAAGGGATTCCCTGGCCTGGATGCAGGGAACACTGGGCCTGGATGCAAGGGAACACTGGGCCTGGATGCAAGGGATTACTGGCCTGGATGCAGGGAACGCTGGGTCTGGATGCAGGGAACGCTGGGCCTGGATGCAAGGGAACACTGGGCCTGGATGCAAGGGAACACTGGGCCTGGATGCAAGGGAACACTGGGCCTGGATGCAAGGGTAGAGACGCAGGTCTCTTAGCCCAGTACTCTGGGAGGCGCCCTGGTGGTCTAGGGGTTAATTCTACCCCACCGAGCTTCCCGTTGGTGGTTTAGTGGGAGTGGATGTTGGGCCAACTGTACCTCGTGCTCGTTGCCTAGGGCACACCAGGTGGTCTAGGGGTTAATTCTACCCCACAGGGCTTACCGTTGGTGATTTCGTGGGGGTGGGTGCTGAGCCACCTGCACCACGTGCTCGTTGCCTAGGGCACACCAGGTGGTCTAGGGGTTAATTCTACCCCACAGGGCTTACCTGATTTCATTTCGTGGGGGTGGGTGCTGAGCCACCTGCACCACGTGCTCGTTGTCTAGGGCACCCCACCCTTCACTCACCCAGGGTCCCACCGCAGGTGTAGGAGGCAGCCTCCTTCCTTTACCTGTTACCCAGGGGGGGCTCTTTTCCTGACAGGGCCTTGCTCGTTGCCCAGGGGGTATGAGGTGCTGACAGGCCTAACAACGCCCAGCTCTTTGCCAGTGGTCTCAGGACCACTCCTACCTTCACCCACTACCCAGGGGCCTAGCAGCTCTTTTGCAAGCCCCCGGATAGCGGGCTGCCGCAGGATCTCCCCTTCTTCCGCCCGCAGGCCTTCTCCTGGCCACCGCGGGGCTTCCGACTCTTCCGCCCACCAGCCGCCTCCAGGCAGCAGCAGGGCTTCCTTCGCGTTCTCTTCTGCCCGCGGGTCTTCTCCCTGCGGCCGCGGGGCTTCCTCCGTCGTCTTCTCTCCTGGCTCCTCTTCTGGTCTTCTTCCGACGCCTTCTTCCAGCCGACTGAGCTCCGTTCCCGCCAAAACGGCTTTTATGCCGTCCAGCGGGGACGGAGCCAATGACGCGGCGAGCGCTGATTGGCTCGCCGCGCTTCCCTGTGATTGGACCGCAGCCGCTGTCTCTGATTGGACAGCGGCTGCGTCCACATGACCCAAAATGCCGTCTCCCCATTGGTCCATGGCGAATCCTTTCAGATTCACCATGGTCCGCCGGGGAGACAGCCGCGGCTCACCGGGCACCGCATCTCCGACGCCAGGAGCAGGTAGGCACTGCTCCACATACCTCCCCATTTTGTCCTTTGTGGTCCCCACAAAGAACGACTGGGGCCACACAAATGCGGGATCTCGGTAACGTGGACCGGGCTGTCCTATATTAGATCTCGATGATCTCCTGACCTCTCTGCCCTCCAGCGGTTCCGGCAAGGGAGCCACGTCCGTCCCGGACGATGTTCCCAAATCCGAAGGAGCCGAAGGCGCCCAATTCTCTGCTTGCTCACCGAGTACCCGTGACGTTGATGACAATCTCGGAACTTCGTCAGGTGGAACAGTCCAATGCTCATCGACCGGTACTGCGGGGATTCCTGCAGTGCCCTCTTCGGGTAATTCCTGAGGTTGATCTGGAAACATGCAGGGGCGAAGCATATTTCGGTGGAGGACTCGGCTCCTCCCACTCCCATCGGCGGGTACCACCTCATAGACTGGGTTATCCGGGGATACCCGACGCCGGACAACGTAGGGCCCCACCTCCCAGCGCTCGCTCAACTTGTTGCCTCCTGCTTTCACGCGCACGAGCACCCGCTGTCCGACATCAAACGGGGCGGAGGTAGCTACCTCTGTCAGACAGCCTCCTCTTTCTCCAATCCTTTGTCCTGTCAGGTCCCACGCTACCTTTAGACGTTGTCTGTGTTCTTCTACCCATTCAGCTTCCGTTCTGGGGGTTGTCTCCAGAGGGGAACGCACTGTTAAATCTGGTAACTCCCTTCCTGGCCGACCAAAAAGGAGGAAATAGGGAGAGAAGCCCGTAGTTTGGTGCACCCGTTGGTTATAGGCCCACACTAGTTCCTGGACGTGTTCTGGCCACCGATTCTTTTTCTCGACCTCTAGAGTCCTTAGCATCTGCAACAGGGTCCGGTTGAAGCGCTCGCACGCTCCATTTCCTTGCGGGTGATAGGGTGTCGTCCGTGACTTGTGCATGCCGTACAATTGACAGAGCCCTGTCATCAGTTGCCCCTGAAAGCATGCACCCTGGTCCGAATGGATACGCTCCGGGCACCCATAAGGGCGAATGAAATGTTCCACTAGGGCCTTGACGGCATTCTTCGCAGTCTGATCTCGAGTCGGGACTACAACCGTGAACTTGGTAAAATGGTCAGTCATCACCAAGGCATACCGGTGCCCACTGGACGATTCTCCAACCAGTATGTAATCCACCATCAAGAGCTCCAGTGGATGACTGGTATGGATTACTTGGGGGGCCATCTGTTGTTCCGGAGGTTTTGTCACTCCACATCGGGGGCACACCAGGCACACTCGCTCCACCACTCGCATCAAACCCGGCATAAAGTACTGTCTCTGCAGCCACAAGTAAGTCTTTGCGACACCCAGATGAGCTCCTGCCTCATGCGCTTCCTTTGCCAATGTCTCCGCTAGCTGTTCGGGAACCACCAACTGATAGACCACCCTTAGTTCCTGGGGTAGGTAGGCTTTTCGGCACAGCACATCTCCCTGGAGGAACAACCGGTCCCATTGATGCAGTAGTTTTCTTCCCGTAGAGGAGAGCTGTTTCCTCTCCCAGGCCGAGGGCCAGTGTTGAGTCTTCTTCCACGCCCTTACCTTTTGTAGACTGGTATCCTTGTCTTGCTCCGCTGACCAGTCGGATTCCGTGTTATGTAACAGGATCGCGTCTAACCGGACCTGTTTTGGGGGCCCTACTCGAGTCAGGTCCGGTAACTCCTCTGCCTCCCGCTCTTCATCTCCAGGACCCTCAGGAGCTTGGGTTGGGAATCTGGAGAGGGCATCTGCGTTCTGATTGAATTTCCCTGGCCGGTAGCGGATCTGGATGTTGAACTTCGATAGCCTCGCTACCCAACGCTGCTCCAGCGCTCCAAGCCTTGCCGTGTCCAGGTGGGCCAATGGGTTGTGGTCCGTCACTACCACCACTTCCGCAGCAGTAAGGTATTCAGCGAATTTCTCCGTGACTGCCCATGTCACCGCCAGTAACTCCAGTTTGAAAGCGCTGTAGTTGGCAGGATTCCTTTCGGCCTCCCGCAGGCTTCGGCTGGCAAAAGCTATTACTCTTTCCTGTCCTCCCTGTACTTGGGTGAGCACCGCACCCAGTCCTTGTTGACTCCCGTCCGTGTACACCAGAAACGGCTTCCCAAAGTCTGCATATGCCAATACCGGCGCTCGCATTAGGGCCTCCTTTAGTTGTCCGAAAGAACTCTCCTGCGAGCTTCCCCAAGCCACGGTCTGGTGCTTTACTTCTGTGGACAGTCCTCGGAGGAGGTCCGTCAAAGGGCAGGCAACCTTGGTGAAGTCCTGTACAAATCTACGGTAATAGCTTGCTAAACCTAGGAAGCCTCGCACACCGGATTCGCCTGCTCCACTGACATCACCCATGGGGACATCTGATTTGGACGAAGGGCTAGTTCATTACTACTTCTGGCACTGTCCTCCACTACGGCCACCACATGTGCCAACATCTGTCCCGCTGTAGGCAATGACTCCGGTTGCACAACATCACTGGTACCCGTCCCTTTCTCACCACGCCCAGGGTCCGAGCCACCAGGTACTCTGCTCCTTCCGTGGATTTCCTCACCGGCTCCACTAGCACCTCCAAACCTTCCAGCTTCCGATGAGTACCCACCTCGAGTTGTAACACCAGTTCATGCTGAGGAGGGAGCTCCAGCGGACAATGTCTACTATTCCTGATAAGGCCCAGAGGCCCAGGGACGTCTGTTGTCAACCGTCCTTCCCGCATCCGGGTCACCCTCTGTAAAGCCTGTTGAATGGGTCTTTTCACACCTAGCGTCCGCCAATAGCCTGGCCCTTTCTGCTGGAATAATTCTTGATCAAGGCTCCGCAGGACGTTCATCCCGAGAATCACCGGGCCATGTCTCAACCCTGGGCCAGCAACGATGATGATACCCTTCTTCCCTAGGGATTGGCCACAATATTCCACCTCCATCCACACCACTCCGCCGACTGGGATAGGGAGGTCATTGGCTGTGTTAAGGTGGATCCAGGACTGGGCTTTAGTCGTCCGCAGGTGGGGGTAGTTCTTCCGGAAACATTCTTCGGACATTGTCGTCACCTGGGATCCGGTGTCAATCAGACAGCGTTGTTTTATCCCCGCCAGTTCCACCATAGCTACAGGGCACTCTCCAATCAACTCAGCCGAGTCAACCACTTCTCCGTGTGCATCCACCCCCTCCCCCGCCATCTGCCCTGTGACCGCAAGGGAACTTAGTTTAAAGGGCGTCCCTCCCTCGGACCCTTCTCTGGGCAGTTCCACGCCAGGTGTCCCATCCGTCCACAGGTCCAGCATCGGGGCCCGTCATGCCTGGGGTTTGGTCCTTGGCGGCCGCAATTTTCCCACTCCCGACATGGGGCTACCTCAGGTGCAGCACGCTCCTTCTTCAATTGCTGTACCTCCTGGTGTAGTTGAGCCATGTCCTCCTTCATGGTAGCCAGGGCGCCTTTCAGATCCCTCACAAATTCGTCCAGCGGTGGTCCTCCTGCACATGGCGCTCCAACTTCTTGTCGGGCTTGCTGGTAGGTAACAGCATAGGACCCAAAATTGTCATCGCGGTCTCGTGCAATGGCGTCCGTCAAGACCTTATGGAATGTTAGCGTGCGGTCCGCAGCGGTCCGGTCCCTCAACACTTGCCGTAATGGGATGTTATACAGCCCCATCACAAATTGGTCCCGCAAAGTGTGGTCTGGGCCTCTTAAGGCACCCCCATCTCGACTCTGTACTTCCCTCAGCAACTCCTGTAAAGCATTGGCATACTGAGGAATCGACTCCCCCTCTCGCTGGATCCGTGCGAAGAATCGATGTTTGAGAGCTCCTAACGATGACGTGTCCCCATATATGTCCCGCAACACTTGACAGATACTATCGCGTTGTCATCTGGGCAGCACTGCTCAACAGGACTGTCCTTCTGGCATCACCTTCAAGAGCTTGTACCGCCAACTCTGCCTCCAGCGATGGGCCCACTCGATACAGATGAATGGTCCCACGAATTCTCTCTTCCCAGTCCGTCAGCGCGATGTTCCGTCCGTCTAATTTAGGTAGATGGGCCAAGATGGCCCCCAGGGGTATTATCGCCGCTTCCCTCGTTGTGCTGGATGGACCCGCGCCGGATGCCGCGTCGATTTCGTCTTCTTCCGGCGACATCCTGCCGACTACGCCAATATGTAAAGCCCAGACTATGTGGAACAAATACCAACACCCAACCCCTACCCCAAGGGTCCTACCCGTTCCTTGCAGAGTCGGTTGAGATCTCTTTTTCCTTTATACCCACCGGGAACTTTACCGCTAACAGACCTCACGATCACCGTATATGCTGTACACCTCTTTGTCCCAGGGTCCCACCGCGGGTGTAGGAGGCAGCCTCCTTTTTTTAACCTGTTACCCAGGGGCTTGTGAGCTCTTTTGCGAGCCCCCAGGTAGCAGACAGCCTCGGCGCTTCTGCCCACAAACAGCCTCCAGACTGCTGCAGGGCTTCCGCGGCGTCTTCCGCCCGCTGACTGTCTCCTGGCAACAGCGGGGCTTCTGCGGCGTCTTCCGCCCGCTGACTGCCTCCTAGCAACAGCGGGGCTTCTGCGGCGTCTTCCGTTGTCTTCTTCCAAGTCTTCTTCCGTAGTCTTCCTCCGACGCTCTCCTGACGACCACTGAGCTCCGTTCCCGCCAAAACCGCTTTTATGCCGTCCGGTGGGGGCAGAGCCAATGACGCGGCGAGCCCTGATTGGCTTGCCGCACCTCCCTGTGATTGGACCGCAGCCGCTGTCTCTGATTGGACAGCGGCTGCGTCCACATGACCCAAAATGCTGTCTCCCCATTGGTCCATGGTGAATCCTTTCAGATTCACCATGGTCCGCCAGGGAGACAGCCGTGGCTCACTGGGCACCGCATCTCCGACGTCAGGAGCAGGTAGGCACCGCTCCACAGAGAGGTGGCATTTCCTAGCCCAAGTCTAATTAACAGTGTAAAAGCAAAGCTGGTCAGTATCTGTGTGCAGTAAGCAATTCAAAGATATATCCCTGCATGCAAAGAATACAATTAAACTGACTCCCCCTGAAATCAACATGGGTTTGCCCAGGAGTAACTTTCCTCTCTTATTTATTTTCCATCTCTGAATCTGGTCTGTAATCTCTAAAACAAACAAAAAAAACCCAGACATTAAAAACTACAACAAGTGCTTGAACAGGATGAAGAAAGCACTGCACTTAAGGATAAAGGAGGACAAGATGGAAGCAGACATCTATATTAACAGGTAGATGAACAGTGAAGTACACCCCTCTTCCAAACTCTGTGGGTTTCAATCAGATGGTGGAAGTTTTTCATACTGCGCATCAGAGGCGGCCTGGGCCAGGGGGCAGGGTGACATGTGCCCCCCAGGCCGCACTGCCATTTTGTGTTTTAGGGCCGCCTCCCTGGTGGTCTAGTGCTCCCCATCTAGTAGTGACTGCTCAGCTGTAGCGCAGAGGCTGTGTCCCACTGAAGGGCTGCCTAGGCTTGGTCTCCATTCAGTGGGACACAACCTCTGCGCTGCAGCCAAGATGGAAAGGAAATCTTGTAATGCGACCATGTGACCAGTCTCCAGCTCGGGGGTGGAGGCAAAGCTTCCTCCGTTACACTTCCAGTTGAACTGACTCCCTGATACTGCTGTACAGCAGTGTTCCCCAACCTCAGTCCTCAGGGACCACTAACAGTCCGTCCATATTTTCTAGGTTTCCTTAAAGAATCACAAGTGATATAATGAGCAGCACCTGTGGAGAAGTGATATAATGAGCAGCACCTGTGGAGCTTTTAAAATGTGACAGTTAGTAATGAACACAGCTTTGCTCCAGCAGTGAGACCTGGAAAACATGCACTGTTAGTGGTCCCTTAGGAGCGAAGTTGGGGAACACTGCTGTACAGTACATCAGGTACAGGTGTGTGTGTGTGTTGGTGGTGGTGGTGTGTGTGTGTCATCAGGTATTGTGTGTGCATGTGTGAGACATTAGGTTGTATGTGTGACATCAGCTAGTGTGTGTGACATCAGCCAGTGTGTGTGTGTCATCAGGTATAGTGTGTGCATGTGTGAGACATTCAGACCCTCCAACATGACCCATTCCATTAGGTACAATTTAATCCGCTCCTGAGCTTCAAACTCACACACCTGGTTTAAATAAATAAATGATATTAAAAAAAAAACTATTTGCCTCCTCAACAAAGGTGGTTACCATAGTAACTGACAGTTAGAAACAAAGGAAGAGAGTATTTTGTACCTAATGCAATGGGTCATGTACATATGGGTCATGTTGGAGGGTATGGAACTGACAAGTTCTAAGAATATTTTGTATATGCCAATAAAATAACAGTAGAAAGATCATGCAAAATATTTATGAATGTATGGTTTATAATTGATGGTACTGATATTTATACAGTCTATGGGCAGATAATATATAATGTAGGGCAGATAACAGGAAAGGTCCATATTTCTTTTCTAAAAACTGCCACTAATCTTGATGTAATTTGCTTGCTCCTTGTTAACTCAGAAGGCCTGATTCTATTCCCTGTGATGCGCGAGACCTATTAGGTGCGAGGGCAACATCACGACCATCATGCCTAATAGGTCCCACAAAAATCTCCCTATTCTATTAGGATCTTTTATCACCCACGTAGAGCGGCAAACAGGGCCAACGTTATGTGGGTGATGTATTTTAGTTCTTCACAGCCAGTTGCACGCTGCAAACATCGTGCATACAATATGGCCATGAAGACCTAAAAGTACAAATAAATAAATAAATAAATACCTCCCTCCTCCAAGAAATGTAATAAAACACAAAATACCCCCTTGTATTGGTACACTACAGGTAGCAGCAAGCCCTGGCTACTGTTAAACGCTTGGGCATTCTGTTGCTTGTAGTGCACCAATAGAAGGGTGTATTATAATTTATTACATTTATCATTTTCTTTTTATATTGAAATGTATAGTCAATATATGCAATGTTGGGCTCAAGTTAATTTGTTGGGCACAATGTTTGTATTAACTCTTCCAATAGAATGGCGCGATGTTGACATTGTGCCCAAATTATATGCAAATGTGCTAAAATCTATCTATATCAGGCATACGGACACTATGGGTCACTGCTGTGGGCTTGCCCCCCAGTCTAAAGAATGCCAGCCGGCCCCTCCTGTACATGCATGTGAATGTGTGCTAACTAACAGGAAAGCAGCAGTTATGTTGAAATATAATAATACTTTAGATATGGAAAAAATACATGGTTTATGACATTAAATAGCAACTGCTGAGCTTTTTAGCTGTTTCTTGTGGACTCCAGCTCCTTTCTATTTTGAAATAAGATTTGTCTTGACATTTTGTTTATAATACTTTATTAGGTCTGTTGGTGTGTTACTAAATACATATATGAGTCTCTTTAGTAAATAAGGGCTGTATTCGCACCTAAGAAGCTTCGGCTTAATGCTACCTTGGAGAGTGTTTAGCTGGAAGTGGGAGGGATTTAGATGAGCTGGGGAGGGTGGGGAGAGGCAATGTCCATGTGTAGAAGGAAACTACGCACGGTAAAATAAGGTTGGGGCGGGTTAGGGGCTGCACTAGTGAGTTAGGTGTCCGCACCTAACTCACTCTTAGGTGTGAATGCAGCCCTAAGAGTGCAACCCTTTTGATGGTTAGAGGTCCTGTGTCACTTTGTCTATCATTGGTCAAAGACCATGACAGAATCCTGTGACATCAGTGATTGGATGTGACATTAGAGGCCACTCCTAGCATGAAGAGAGTAGAAAATAGGTGTGATAATGGCTTGTTGGTTTGATAGTGAGATAGAGAATTATCACTATGTCAAAATAATGATTCTGTTTTATGGAATGGGTCAAAAAAATCAAATTTTTTATCGAGAGTTACGGAAAAGTGCGGAATGTGGGCGCTCTGGATTCCACCCATTGTCATGTTAGTTTGAAACAAAGATAATGTAAATTCAGCAACTTACAGTTTGAAACTTGTTTCTTTACCCTCAAGCAACAAAATGCATTAAAATTGTACTATATCTATTATACAGCAACATGAACACACAGGGCCGTATTAAGAGATTTGTTTTTCCTCTGTTTTCCGTGCGTATTTTTAGGTACGTTTAAACTGCGCATGAGTAGTAACTATTTATACGATGTACACGTAGACTATACGCACGCAAGTGCCTCACGGACAGACTTGTGAATCGCATGTGGGTAAATACGCACGGGACTCCCACGGAAAAATACGCACGGAGGAATTTACATAGAAATGGGAGGGGGGGCATTTAAATGCAGGGAAGTGGGCGCGATTATAAAGATATGCACGGACGGAGGGCACAAACGCTCGGAAATGGCCACGGAAAGTTACAGCTGGTCTATGGAGGCGGAAGTCTCCGTGGGCACGGATTAGTAAGGGTTAGTAAGACTGGGGTTTTGGACAAACGCTCGAAAATGGCCACGGAAAGTTACAGCTGGTCTATGAAGGCGGAAGTCTCCATCGGCACGGATTAGTAAGTGTTAGTAAGACTGGGGTTTTGGTGGGTGTTACTTGCTCCATCCGTCTATATATTTGCGCTCCAAACGCCAGACGGATCTCTGAATATGGCCACAGATACTAATACTAATTACAAAACACAGACACACACAACCGAAAAGCATGCAATTCATGTACATTTAATAGATATAGTGCCTGATCCATATTAAAAGCAAATTGCGTATGCACAATAATGTACTGAAATTGTGATACAAAGTACAGCACGCAGGAGAACAGGGCACTCCCACTGCACTTCAACTCTGTGTGTGTGTGGAATATTGAATTACATGTAAGGTCTAAACCCAGCCCTAACTGTAGGAAATTAATGCCTAATTACACCCACCATGCGCATACGTGCTGAACTCTGAACTCCTCTTCGCCTATGGGATCAGGAGGAGCTCAGGGTTGAGACAGAGAAGGAGCAGTCAGAGAGATAGGATATGAACCAGGAGTGAACAGTTCCAGTGAGAGAGTGAAGCTTTTTGATTAAGGATAGGGTGATCAACATTGTCACAGGCTGTAAATAGATCCAGGAGAATGAGAAGAGAAAAGTGGCTGTTAGGTATGATACAGAGGAAATCATTGGTGACGTTCATCAGAGCGGTATAGGTGGAGTGGATGGGGCAGAATCTTTAGTTAGAGAGGGTCCAGGATGGAGTTGTCAGTGAGATAGCTGATTAGATGGTTGTAAAGCAGCCATTTAAGCAGCTTGGAGGTGAAAGAGAGAAGGGAGATGGGTCAGTAGGTAGAGGGTGTGGTGGGGTTTAGGTTAGATATTTAAGAATAAATCTAAAGAACCATAGGTCGCTACTACACTTGACAGAACATTGAAATATCCTGCACTGCCGCTACCCCTACCAAATGCCACAAAAATGTATAGCTACAGCTCTCTAAACAATGGGCTGGATCCAGACCTAGTTAAGTGCATGAACTTAGTTACTCCTGGGCTAAACCATGTTGATTGCAGGGGAGTCATATTTCATCTGCTGCAAACAGTATTAGTGTTGAGAGGTGATGTTTCCTATCCCAAGTCTAAATAACAGTGTGATAGTAAAGCTGGTCAGTATCTGTGTGCAGTAAGCAATTTAAAGATATATCCCTGCATGCAAAGTATACAATTAACTTGACTGCCCCTGAATTCAACATGGTTTAGCCCAGGTGTAACTAAGTTCATGCACTTAACAAGGTCTGGATCCAGCCCAATATGTCTAGAGTATTATTGAGGATAAAGTGGACCAGATCATCAGTAAATAACTACAGATGACTTGTGTACTCTACTAGGTATGGTAATAATACAGTAACAATGGCTTGGCTAAACTTACGTGCACCTTCTGGT